>CAIGQZ010032545.1:6371192-6384056 GCA_903798205.1 Danio tinwini
TATATATATATATATTCTAAGAATCCATTTCAAATGGGAAGTTAAAAGTCTACCATGCAATGCCCTTTACCAAAAGGAAAGATAACTACGATTATATTTGGATATATTGGGAAAAAAATTGCATTGCATACTTTGCACACACAGACGTTTGAAAACTTTACAATGCTCAGATTAACAATAATAACACTTTAGACAACAATAAAGATGGTGTGGGTTCCAGATTTAAACCACAAAAGAGTCGCCAGTAATAATCTAAATGCACTCACTTATATTGCTGGTGGTCCTTGGTGCTCCTAGTCTTGGCCATGAAGCGTTCGGCGAGTTTCTCCAGGTTTCGCGAATACTCCATCTCGATCTCAGACTTCTTGCGGAAGAAATCCTGGAGGTCCTGAAGGAGCTGGACCCTCATGTCGGTCTGCTGCTCCAGACATTTCTGCTGCTCCACCAGTTGAGCTCGAATCTCTGAACAAAAACAACCAAACATGGCTCAATGTAAAAGTCTCTTAACAAAAATCACCAGCGGAGCTAAGACAAATCAGCAGAGTATCACTGCATGCTTTGGAAACCTCTTGCTGGCAGTTCAAAGTAGCCAGACTGAAATTATAAAAAAGGGCTAGCTATATATCTTCTATAAATAAAGTCATTTAGTTTGCCCGGAGCTAGTTGTATTGCGCCGAATCAGCAATGCTACTATAATCCAGGCTCATCAGGTGGAGCAGGTAATGCCCTTGTGCTGACTTTCATTACAGCCTGAATGAGGAACGATCCCAGAAACTAACCTAACGACTCTCTAAGGCCAATCTGTGTACAGCTCGTGTAGCCATGTAGGCTCTCCACTCCATTTAACAAGCCTTTTTTGGCCTAAATTACCTCCGGTTTCCTCATGTGATTGCCCCCTTGTCATTGGAAATGGAGCTCATTAAATTTGTGGTTCACTGTGGAGGCTCTGAAGCTCCATACTATAATATACATTCAGACTTCCACTCTTAGTCCTCAAGTGACTCAGCATCATATCAGAGCCACGGTGCCCACTTTGATAGGCTACAAAGTAACTAGATGTTCTAAAAGTATTTTAGTACTAAAAGTAGTCAAGCATTGTATTGTAATAACATCCCGGACGAGCCCCCAGTTACACATACCAGCAGACTTTCTTTATTTAAGAAATAAAATGACAAAAAAAAAGAAAAGAAAAAAAGAAAAAGAAAAATCTAACTCAAAAGTACCAGTAACATATTTAAATAGTTACGAGTGAGTTAAGAAGAAATTTTAAGCAATGTAAATATTACCTACAACAAATTTAAAAATATATAAGAAAGTTAAGCAGCAGCAAAAAAAAAACTTTTATCCGCAAAATATTCACTTCTAAGTTTAATAATTAACGACTATGATTGCATTAAAAAACAATAGAATATACATAATGTGCAAATATTGAATACCTACTATGCCTGACAGAAAAAAACACCACAATAATGGATTTACCAACTCGGTTGTTCAACCAAAAATGTAAAAGATATTTTAATGACGTGATATAAATGTCAATTTAAAAAAGTCAAATAAAAAAAGTAAACATATATGTAAACTTACTCATCCCAAAGAGCTTAGAATGACCAAGAGGTGACACTCAATAGAATGTTCCATTGCAACAGCAGCGCCCAGCAACAGCCCCGGATTTCGCCATTTTGGAGTGAAAGCGATTGGCTGTCCATTGGATCTTATTGCTGTCGTGATAGCAAGCAGCTGCTTTGTTTTTTATTTATTTATTTAAAAAAGTGCATTAAAACTGAGATACAACCTGAAAGACAACAATACAACACTATCACAATCATCAGCACTTTTAATAGGCTGGGTCAGTAGGCGTTTCTGTGTGGAGTATGCATGTTCTCCCTGCGTTCGCGTGGGTTTCCTCCGGGTGCTCCGGTTTCCCTCACAAATCCAAAGACATGCAGTACAGGTGAATTGGGTAGGCTAATATGACCGTAGTGTAAGAGTGTGAATGAGTGTGTATAGATGTTTCCCACAGATGGGTTGCAGCTGGAAGGGCATCCACTGCGTAAAACATATGCTGTATAAGTTGGCGGTTCATTCCGCTGTGACGACCCCAGATTAATAAAGGGACTAAGTCGAAAAAAAAATGAATGAATGAATATGCAAAAAAAAAAAAAAAATAGTTTCAGAATCCTTTGGCATGGCTGTGAATTAAAGTTACTAAAGCTATAAATAAGGTTTAGTTTCTTTAGAGACACATTGTTGCACCTCTTGAGACCTTGCTGTATCACTGTATGTTCACTCAAAAAATTATGTTTGCTACTTGTTCATTTATTCATTTATTTTCTTTTCGGCTTAGTCCCTTTATTAATCTGGGGTCGCCACAGCGGAATGAACCGCCAACTTATCCAGCATGTTTTACACAGCAGATGCTCTTCCAGCTGCAACCCATCACTGGGAAACATCCATACACTCTCATTCACAACATACACCACAAACAATTTAGCTTACCAAATTCACGCATACCATGTCTTTGGACTTGTGGGGGAAACCAGAGCACCAGGAGAAAACCCATGCGAACATGGGAACAACATGCATACTCCATACAGAAATGCCAACTGAGCCGAGGCTCAAACCAGCAACTTTCTTGCTGTGAGGCGATCGTGCTACCCACTGTGCCACCGTGACGCCCATTTGCTACTTGTTTAAACTACTTATTTAAGTTAGCTGAATTAACACAATTTTAAAGGTTGTTTTTGGACAACTTAATTGTTTTATGTTCAATCCACTTAAATTTGTAAAAACAATTAAGTTAACTCAATCGATTTGTGTTGGGACAACATGAAGCAATTGTGTACAACCCAACATTTTTTTACAGTACATGCTTTTAAGGGCCTGTGAGTAAAACCAATGCACAGCAAATTACAGCTTTTAGTTGAACTATCTCTTTAAGCACCACCAGGTTTATTTCCTGACATGTCATATTATGCTCCAGTGCCCTGCTGATTAAGTATCCGTTACACAACCTACAATACACCATTGCCTCAAAGACATTCAAAGAGATTCCAAGAGCAATATAAAACTCTGCGCGCTCGGCTTTCCGTCGTCACCCATATCGAGTGACCAAATGTGACTACAAAGAGCATTCTTGGCCCGGTGAGCTGATGTGTATGGTAAACATCTGCATGGAGTCGCTGTGCTCACGCATGTGTGTCTGATCAAAGCCTCTGTGATCCACTTCAAAAAGACAGATAGATAGATGTGAGCACCTGTGAGCCGCCTGATACTGCGCAAACAAGACCTGAAGGAGGACTCCACAAGACTATCAGCCTTTCTGTGTCTCTACTGTTAGTGTTAACAGTTTCACTATTCACATGTGGGTTTAGGAAGACAGAGAATGACCCAGGGAGATGAGCGTAAAAGGAAAGAGCCAGGGTAAATCAGTCAGTCACTCTTTTCATCAGTCAGTCAGTCATTCATTTCCAGAAGGCAATAAGGGAATTACCAACCTACGTTGCACGGGTTCAACCAAACATATTAGTTGAAAAAAAGACCGGTTGGAATAGCAAACATGTTGTGTTGTGTGGTAGTTTGCCAAAATCAAAAGTTCAAAAACAGAAAACTTAAATTTTACCATAAACCACACTGCTTTTAATGCCAACCACAGACGTCTTTGGCTAACAGCCATCAGAAGAGCTGAATGGAGTGAGGACCTAATTAAAAATGCTTGACTCTGCAGTTCTCATGTTATATCAGGTAAGTTTATGCTATGCTGAATCATACACATTACTCGTTTTTGATTGCAGCAATGATTTCAGCAAAAACAGTTAAATATGGTTATTTAAACTTTGAAAACTGACTGCTTAGAATGAAATGTAAAAACGTAAGTTCACATACCCTGCCGTACAGGTGCAGTTCGCTGTCAGAATGCAGTTGTTTTACTTGTTGATGATTAACCAGGCCTTGTACAGTTCTTTCATTGTCTTTGGCTAGGCAGAAGTTTTTAGCACTACAAAGTTTTGAATCTGCTAATCATGGAACATTATTTCTTGCACATGACCACACAGAACAAAATTGTAGGCATCCAAAGACTTGTAGGCCTTTAACTTCTCTCTTGTAAAATCACTTTAAGTTACAATGAGATAGATGTATATTTCGGGCTGGATGCTTGGCCATTTTGTCTTATCCAATATCTATTGGGAGGGTGCTATCGCAAATTAACCTGTCAGACAAACGCGCTCAATTTAACATTAATTTTGCCAAATAACTGTGCTTATCACTGGGTGACAAGCTGTTATAATACATTGAAAGCATTATGTAAATAATATATATATATATATATATATATATATATAATATGTAATCAATATATCTTATTTCTAAGACAACAACAAACTCCGCATCGGATGTCATTTCCTCGCTGTAAATGCTAGCGCTCCCGTTTTTTTTTCTCTGCAACCTCTATGCATGTGCATCCTGAATGTTTACAAACCAGTCATTCGCCTATTTGGTTGCAGCACAAAAGCATATCACACATAGTACACAAAACACATCGTAATATAAAACGATCCTAAATTAAAAAACTTTACAGCTAAGGGGATAAATTAAAGTTTGAACTGATTTGTTTTACTAATATGAGTTCTGTATCGAATACCAGAGGGAAGAAAGTAAAACTCGTGGTGCATAGGATGGGAATCATCTGACAGAAAACTCTGAGCTTTACCCAAAACTTATCTATGGCAGAATTGAACCTTAGTCACCTGTTTTCTTTTTCCTCTTACGTTCACAGTTCTCTCCAAACAACTCTTGTTTTTCACACTTAGGCCCCGTTTACACTGCCAGTTCCCAATTCCGATTTTTTTTTCTTCGGATATTCAGAGATCGGTTTCAAGCCTCCTTGATATGTAGAAATAAATGAGATATAAACCAGATATGTGACAATGTGACTATCATGTAAACAGGCAGATTGGATTTATTGAGGCATTCCGTTTTGTACATCATTAAACTTGCGACAATGTGGTACTTCTCCCCGGGTTAATGACGTAGAAGGTAGAGCGTGCGTGGAGACGCCAACGCGATAAACAACAACAACAAAGGAAACATGGAAGAGGAAAGTGGTCAGTGGTCGACGGCAGAAGTTACCTGCCTTGCCCTGTTGGGAGATGAGTCAGTGGAGGACACCATATATAAACCATAGGGGCAAGCTGCGATTACAGCCCTTTCCCTCCTCCTCCTCCTCAAAATCATTTTAAAGTCGGGCAAACTTTGCATATTTCGCAGAGCTAAAAGCAAAATAATTTCTTCCATCGTGGCTAGTGTGGTACAGATGCTAGAATCCACCTTTACATATGCACAACGTTGTAAATTGTATGGCGAGTGTAAACCAATCTGCAACATCTCGCTCTCCCTTGGGAAGCCAATACGAAAGCAACTAAAACTGCAATTTATTGACTCGCCTTGGGGGGGCTGGATTCAGGAAATCTAGATGATTTCTGACTGCATTGGTAAACTGGCTAATTTTAAAGTTGATTAAAACATGTTTACAGCCTGGTAAAAAAGATGGCTTTGGTTCATATAGCTATGATTACCCTTCATGACAACTGTGAGGGGGTGAATTTTTTTATAACTCATCCGTTTCGTTTTTATTAAGTTATATTAAGTCTGCATGATTAAGGGCGTGGCCACTTGAGTGACAGCTAGGTCTTGCTGCTCACGGTCTCGTCACCTTAGCTGATTCCGGGTAATTAGTCGCTGAGCTCAGCATATACATCATATTTTTGTTTTGGTTAATGTTTCTTTACACAGTCATTTGCCTTTTGGGATTATTTCCTGCAATTATCAGATACTATAGCGTTCTCTGTGCAGTTAATTGTGCTCACAAACCATTCACGTGGCCTCCATTTCCTAGGTGAGTGAAATTATATACTTATATACAATCTCTATAAATGTACTTGTTTTATTTAAGATCATTTATCATTTATATTTTACCTGTAAAGCACTCCAGAATTTGACAGATTGATTAGCTGTAGGCTCTAGAACAGTCATCTGAAACGTTGTCGTACAGTGTTATTTATGCCTGGATTTCATCAATAGCCTTGCATTTACTAACACAGACTATATTTGAAGTGTTTGGAAGTCATTCGCGTTTTCCTCCTGTAGAAAAACGTCATAAGAACAATGTTTAGTGGCTCAGTGTATTCCAGCAGTGTTTTTAAAAGTCTAAACATTTTGTTTATGTAGTGTACAACCAAGCACATGTGGTCAGAACACACACGAGTCGCAGGTAATGAAGTATTAAGCGTTCTTCCAAAAAAAAGTCTGTTTTAAGCATAGGTTTTAAGCCAGGTCTAAGCAAAATGCCAGCATGCCTCTGTAGCTCCGCTCACGCTCCGCCTCTTTGCTCTTGTTTGGTATCCTGTGGTCAGTGCGATGATGCACAAACAAAATGCCAACAGTTGGCCGCGCCTACTTGTAGCTTCTTTTGAAGTTTTCAGCATGGGTGACGTCATGGATACTACGTCCATATCTTTTACAGTCTATGACGTAAACACATGAATCAGATATGGGTCACAATTAAAAGAACGTGTAAATGGACAGGCAAAAAAATCAGATATAGGCAACTAATCACAATTGGCCATCAAGACCTGACAGTGTAAACGGGGCATTAGAGAATTGATTTATCTAGAAAAACATTTGATATATTTGCTACGTAAACACAAGTAATAATATATTATTGTGGATAAACATATGGAAAAACTTAAGAAGCCACTTACGTTAATTACGTACATTTTTACGTAAAATTATGTTTTATAGAAAGTGTCAGAGTAAAACGTGATATCTTTTTTTTCTGTAAACGATTGATGACATTTCTTGTTTTTGTTTTTATAAAAAAATATTTATACTCATTCAAAGAAAACTTTAAATGACAATACCTTTATTTGAATTTTGGAAGAAATGTTGTCAGACATAAAACAAAACCAACACTTTAATAAATGCCATAAATCCATATATAGATGTATATATTTTTTTGCAATGCTTTACCCCTTTAGTATTCTCATATACGAATCCCAGCAGCAAGCTGTATTTTTTTCTGCATTCTTGTGCCAAAAGCTATGTGGGACATACTGTACCAGAATCCTGAATGCAGACGATCTCATAAGCGCTACCTGAAATAGCAGCATTTGTCAGGAGACTTGTGTTAATGCACTGGGCTATCCAGAACTGCCATCTGCCTAACAACTTAGTTACTTTCCTGACTGTCACATTTGCTCAATTACGAAAGTGAGGTGCCAGATAATGTATTTGGGTAGTTGATATGACATGTCAAGCAATGACAGCAGTGTCCTGGACCATGAACTGCAGTATACTCAATCTAAAACTCCTGCCTCATACACGTAGTTATGGCTTTGTTTCATTAAAGATTTAATACAAATATAATAAAAAATATTATATGTAATAATAAAAACTAATAATATATTTATTTAGAATATAATCATTTTATTATCAGTATTATTATTATTATTATTATTATTATTATTATTATTATATAAAGTTGTATATAACATATTTTAACTTTTTTTGCTAATTTTGTATCTGTCAATATATATATATATGAAATTATGGAACACTCTGAAACAGAAGTCTGCATACTGTAGAAATCAGTTTAAAAAGTTGTATAACAATATATTATTAAAGGAATATGTTGATGAATAGAGGTGATTGTAAAAAATAATAAAATGAAAAAGGTATAAATTTCAGTTAGTGGCTGTTTGCAGTACCATGGATGTTTTGTGTCTGTGTTATAAAAAGGAAATTTACAAATGAAGAATTAAATATATAATATGTAAAAAATGTGATGAAATATGTTTCATGTAAAAAGAAGATATAAGTAAAAGAAGAAGTAAGTTGAAGTAATACACAAATGGTGTGGAAAGATGTGGTAATGGGGTGGGGAAAAATATATATTTTTGCACTTCAGTTGCTTTAAGTGTATGATTTTCTGTTCAAAGTAACTGCCTACTTTTGGATGAACAAGTTGTGTGGCACTTATAATTATTTATAATTATTATATAAGTGAATATTAAGGCTCAATTCTACCCCTTAGCCCTTCCCCTTACCCCTACCCTTCAATTTGCGTGTTCATGTGAAGGGGTAGTGGTGTCCCAATTCTCTTTAGCTTGAAGGCGTAGGGCTAAGGGCAAGTGGTATACACCCCTTCGAACGAAGATTTTTCAGGACCACAATTGAAACCAAGGGGTAAAAACATTTCCCAGAATACATCTGCTACAGAGGCAGTTTCGCTGCACCCGGAAATAAGGAGATCCACAAATTAGTATTTTTGTCATTATTACAAATTTGTACCACAAACAAACATGTTTTAATATATTCATAACCGCATTCATGTTTTAGCGTCATGCTTTTATAAAAAAAAAAAACGCAAAAAAATGCTAAATTTCGATCTATTATAGATTCGAAATCTATAATCCCTAATAATAACTTCTGTATAGCAGTGCCACAACATTCTGACACTCGGTGACACTCAAATACCCTGTCAGAAAAGTCTAGTGGCTGGTAATGAGCCTTTTACAGTGTCTGCTATAATGTTAATGTTGTTTTTGGTGTGTTTACATAGATGAATATGACCACGGTGTAAATGCACAGTATAGTTACGATCTTATTGCCACATTAGATCATTATGATAACATACTATATGCCTTCAGTGATTTCCTGAAGATAAATACCAAAAAAAAAAAAACAACTGGAATAACTACAACAGTCGCAATCGTCTGATCTCATATGAAGCAAGAGATTGCGATGACTTATGATGTCATGTGCAGGTGTTGTAGTGCTGTCCCAATTCTTAGGGATACATTTTGAAGCCCTTCCCCTTCACACTAGTTTTTAAGGGCCAAGGGGAAGGGGAAGGGGTAGGGGTACAAAAATAGAATTGGGATTGGGCCTAAAGGGCACCTATTTTTCAAGACTTAAGAGAAGTCTTTAGTGTCTCCAGAATGTGTCTGTAAAGCTTCAGCTTAGATTATTTATTATACCTTTCAGAATACAGGATTTTCTGCTTTGAACACAATGTAGCTGTTTTTGTTGCCTGTGCCTTTAATGCTAGTTCTCCCCACCCACTGTTCCCACGTGCCTATTAGAGTGTGTCTCAATCTCTGGCTGTGTGCGTCAGATAAACAGCACAATGATAGACATGAAGGAAGCAGATTTCACGTAACGTTTGAGAGAAGTACTAAGAACTTTCCCAATGATTATTTGATGTATTTGTTGTAGAGTTAATTTAAGACTTTTTACAACGATGAGTCACACACAATGGCGTTACAAAGTTCACGCATACACACACACACACACACACACACACACACAGATGTGAGTGTTTAACTGTGCAGTCTTTTTGCACACACATGTGACAGGATTCACGTTAATATCCACAGCTGTATGGATGTCTGTTATGTTAATGTACAAAATAAGCCTGATTTAATGTCCACAAACCGGGATTGAAGCGTCTTCTTTTAATATTGTACTGACACGCGGCTGTGCTGATAAAGTAAAGATGGTAAAATTGCTGTAATTCAACACAAACATGCTGTTTTAAAAACATTTTAAACTTCTAAAACTCATTGTTGATTGCATTTGATGATGATTGATGATCACAGAGAGCTCAACAGATCTTTTAATCCCGGTTGCTTTGAGCACATCCTGTCTTGTTGATATGATTATACACATTACTACGGAGACATGTTACTATGCGGCTGTCAATCAATACGGTGGGCTAGTTTCTTAAAAAATCATGCTCCTAAGTAATCTCACTCACAATTACACTCTCATGGAACAGAGAAATGTTGGGAGCTGGGAGACGTTGGTCAGTCGGCTGGCCGGCCTTGTGCCAGAGCTCAGGAGTGATGAGTGTGATGTGATCGCCCATGGCCAGATTGATTTTTACCAACTCCAGTCCATCAAGGAAACTCTACCGACTCTTGACAGCTCGACGAGGAGTGATGCTGCAGTCCAGCACTAACAAGACGCCTTATTGCAGAATCCAGTGAAGCGCACTCTTCACACTACAAATAAACACGCTGATAACAAACTGAATAAACACAGAACTGGAACACTGATAACAGGGAGTTTGACAATACATTAGAAGTGAGTCTTCCTAAGCAAGTTATTCACTGTTAAATGAAATCAAACTAACCATTTTGATTTTGTTAGCTCACATTGCTAGTTTTGTGGTGAACAATTTGTATGCGCAAATGTTTGCCCTTGTAATTGGAAACTGAAATCTGAAAACACACTTCCTGTTTCTTTTCAGTTCAATTCTCAGATTATGTCAGTCTTAGGTATTGTTAAGTATGTTAGCCATGCTCCTCCAACTGTCAGTATTGACAGCACTATGACAACAAACAGAAATGGTGAGGAGGAGTCTGTTAGGTGGTAATAACTCTCCTAAAAAACCCTTTTCCCGATCTTTCTGAATGAAGCTCCTACCTTTCCTAATCCAATTAGTTTGCAGCATTAAAAAAACAAAACAAGTCACGCCCACAGTTTTCTCATTTAATATTCTGTTTCTCTACAAACCATAACAACTATGTTATTGTTAATTTCAAAATAATGTTCAAACCTTATGTGCATGGTCAAAAAGATAGTACAAATCAGAGAAACTATGCTCCTGTGAAACTAAATTGCTACATTTCAACCAAGCAAAGTTTACATCAGACTATATAAATGTCATTTTCACCAAGTAGGACATCTATGTTGATCCTGGAACAACATTCCAATCAGCCAATAATGTAAGTTTAGGCTTACATTTAGAGTTACGTGCTTCTACATGATTGTTACATGACTCCCCTCTGATTTTAGGAATAATTTACAGGTATGGTTGGGTTTAGGTTAAGGAATTAGGTATGCATTATTCATTCATTCATTTTTTTTTCAGCTTAGTCCCTTTAATAATCAGGGGTCGCCGCAGCGGAATGAACCGCAAACTTATCCAGCATATGTTTTAGGCAGCGGATGCACTTCCAACCACAACCCAAGACTGGGAAACACTCAAACACTCTTGCATTCACACATACACTATGGGCAGTTTAGTTCATTCAATTCACCTATAGCACATGTCGTTGGACTGTTGGGGAAACCGAAGCACCCGGAGGAAACCCACGTGAACTGACCCAGCCGGGACTCAAACCAGCAACCTTCTTGCTGTGAGGCAATCGTGCCACACTGTGCCACCATGTCGCCCCGGTATGCATTGTTTAATTGGAATTTAAGTATGGTTAATTATTCACAAATATTTTAGCATAAATCAGTAATAATGTGTTTGATTTTACATAAATACAATACACCGAATGACGATAAAACATTATTTCATCAACATTTTACCCTTTTATTTTCACAAACATATTTAAAAGATCATAGCAGGCACCTTACTTCCATTTAATATGCTCTTCATGTATAAAAATCCCCTTTTTCAAACAGTCCAAACTGTTTTTTCCTTCTAATGCAGTAAACAACAAGAATACTTAATGTAACATGTTTTTGGTGGGACCGGTAAAAACATTTGCTGAGCAAGGGCAAATCAGTTATAAATCCAACCCAGCTCTACTATATAAAGCCATTTTACAGGTTGCCAACATTAACACAGGGCACACATGTTGTTTCACTGGACTGTAAGTCTTCTTAAGAGCCAACAGGAAGCCTGAACCTCAGAGGACTGAGTCCAGTTATTAGCTCATTACCATTTCCGGAGATGCTCTGCAGGCCTGCATATACAAACACACACACATACACACACATACATACACACAAACAGGAAAGACAGGCCTCCAGACACTCTCTATGAGTCTGAGTCTGGACTAACTGTGGTTTACTGACCTACTGAGAAGCAGATCCTTTCTGTTCAAAAAGACCAAATTACAGCTCACCGACTGAACTCTTCTGACCCTAAACTCCTCAAACTTTTAACACATGTCAAAAACAGCCTCAAAACTCAATCTGTGTATGGAGATTCCTATTTTAGACGGAGGCCAAGTGAAACGGGTGGTGAAACAGCTTAGAAAGTATTAAACAAATGGTCAGATGAGACTGAGTAAATGTTAGTGAGTTATTTATTCTAGACAAATAAATGAGTTTAGCAGGAAGTCTAATCTCATTTTGGCACAATCTTTTTTAAACATGAGGCCAAGTAGTGAAAGAAGAAATAAGCCAAATTTATAATTAACAGAACATTTTTCTGAACAAGGAGAAACAATAATTTTATAAGAGTATTTATTCATCTTATAACATAACATAACATAACAACATAATAATACACTAACATTTAGATTTAGTATCCTAACCTCTAATGTAATGTACTGACAACCAATTATAAACGTTATCTTTAATTAAAGCTTATATTTAAAGTGTGAATTTCTGACTACTAGAGGCAAGAAAAGAAACAGCAAAACATTGACTACGTTTACATGGACATCAGTAATCAAATTATTTGCTTTAATCTAGTAAAGAGAATAATAAGACTAAGGTGTTTACATGAGTTGCTTTTTGAGTGTTACTTTCATGATCGTTTTACACACATAATTCGATTAACGCCATTGCGTCACCACGCTATACGCATTTCCTCCGGAGTTTCATGTAATTTCGGGTGTTTCATTTTTAATTTGTCGACTTTAACTGCAGTTTGACACTGTGAACTGCTGGAAGAGTTGTTTTAATAGAAGTTCTTACCGCATGCTGAATGGAAGAAAAAAAACCTCCGCATTTCACGATGCAGGTGTCTGTGGTCTGCACTGACTCGATAGGTGCAAAGAGTGTCAATCAGCCATGTGTGTGTGTGTGTGTGTGTGTGTGTGTGTGTGTGTGTGTGTGTGT
>CAIGQZ010032545.1:6384066-6404511 GCA_903798205.1 Danio tinwini
GTGTGTGTGTGTGTGTGTGTGTGTGTGTGTGTGTGTGTGTGTGTGTGGGGACCATTCTGTCGCAAAAAGCGGCTTAAAGTTCTACATGACAGTAATAGTTTGATTAAGGTGTTTATATGTATGTACTGCACTTCAGTAATGCGACTAAAAATCGGCATACTCCACATGTCTTAATCCGATTTCTCTTTAGTTCGATTATGACCTTAATCTGATTAAATTAATCAAAAATCGCTGTTTACATGGTAGATTCTTAATCAGAGTATTGTCTTAATCGCATTAAAATCTAATTATTGGTGTCCATGTAAACGTTATTTTTAATTATTGGTGTCCTTACGTATGAAAGCCTTAAAAAAGAAAATCATACAACAGGTAATAGAGAGGCAATTTTTAAAGTATCATATTAGTGCTGGAAACGACAAATATCAAATAAAAAAAGTATTCATGCTCGTCTGAGGTGGCGAAAAAGGGTTCAGGTGAATAATGGGAGATGGTAATGCATTTGCTAAATACAGTAAACTCTGGCTAGTGACACTGTAACATTCTGAGACACAAAGTTAATCTAAGCCACAAAATAACCCACAGGCTTTTCAAGTGGTTTCTATGGGACGTCCTAACAAGAGCGGATAGGCCAAACCCAGTAGAAGCCTTCTTTAAAAAAAAAAGTTTGTGTTTTGATCTCTGTTAAATTGTTACCTTAAGTTTTCAAAATAGGTTTCAAAATGATCAATCAGCAGTCTCCATTAAGCATGTTTTGTTTACTGTTGGTTACTAGGTTACCAATACTACAATCAGCTGCTCTATGAACCTAATAGAAATGCATCTAATTCACATTTGGGATTGTTTTTGTGTGTCTGTGTCTGTGTGTCTGTGTGTGTGTGTGTGTGTGTGTGTGTGTGTGTGTGTGTGTGTGTGTAAACTTTGAAAAGATTTGCTTCACATAAAGATGAAAACCCGGCTAGTGACACTGTAATTTATAAAGCACAAATTACAAAATAAAGCAGAGCCAAAAGTTAACAATCTGAGCCCTTCAGATGCGTTGCACACATCCCATGCAAAAAAAAAGAGTCTTGCATCAGGTGCATGAATATACAACCATAGCGAGCTTCTTTGAGCGATTCACACGCAGGCCATCCCAGCTGCTCCATCTGCCCTCCAGAAACAAGAAACTCAATACGCGCATTCAGACTACAGTTTCACTCTGCAAAACACCACTCTCTCCCTCACACTTCTTTCTTTTCCCCTAAAAAAGAAAGCACCACTATGTTGCAAGATGACACTGTTTGCTCCTTAGGCTCACTTTGTTCTTTTGTATAGGAAATGCCAGTGACAAGAGCCTAAAAGACAAGTTGGAGGATAACTTTTCATCCGCTCTCCCTTTCAAAAACTATATTAACTGTTTGAAGGAGCTGCCAGGACATGCCACATTTGGACCCTTGGAAACATGTGGAACGCCTGTAATTAGATAGGGTTTTTCCTGACATCTAAGGATATGTTTACACTGGTGTGTTTTCGTTTTAACATCGAATTTTAACATGGAAATGATCCTCGTGTATACTGCTGTTTGCACCAAGTTTTAGAAAAGATTTCTAAAATTTACACATTTTACATCTAAAAGTGCATGACAGAAGGTAAAAGAAGCTTTAAAATTATAGTACAAAACAGCAGCCTATTAAATAAAACGTAAATTATAAGAGCATTTATTATAAACAAGTATTAAATTGAGTTTATTTTAAAACTTTTAAAAAATATTTTAAAGTTTATTTAACTAGCTAATCGTGTTGTTCTTTTGATGAAAGCAAGTTAATTCACAGAAAATGTTTGTTTGTTTTGGTAATCTTTAATCCAAGTCTGACCATTTGCTTGCAAATTTGGGGTGGCGGTCCTTCTTTTGACGTCAACCTTAGGGCTTCCATAGCAGCTGTATATTAATACCCTCTCTAACCGTTAGTTTGCTATGAAGGAATGATGTGCAAAAGAAAGTCCCGCCCAGTACACAATATTCCATTTCAGTTGGAAGAACATCACCATACTGAAATAAAAGTCTCTGCAACTTCCGGTTCACACAGACTTTGGCATGTGTATGAATTTATTGAATTATTTATTTTACTAGCACACATTGTTAGTCTTAATGTGAACAATTTATCTGTGCAAGTTAATCCATTTAATCATTTTTTGGTTGCTTTGATCTAATTCGTCCTTCTTTGGTGATGTCACTTTGACAGCATGGTCGAAATATGCCTAGCCACGCCCTTGTAACCATTAGTTTGTTGCAGGTGAAAGATGAGAGGAGAAGCGCAAAAATAAACCCCCGCTCCCAACTTAATATTCAGTTTCAGTTGTGAAGTTTGAAAATCCACTTCTGATTCACACAGACATTAAATGATAGCTACATTCAGAACAGAACACTATATATATATATATATATATATATATATATATATATATAGATAGATAGATAGATAGTGTTCTGTTCTGAATTAACTGCATAATGACAAAAATGTATATAGTATAATTAACAATAACAAATTATAGGAATTTTCATTCTAAACAACATATGTTTGTTTGTGATGTTTAAGTTGGCAGCAAATCTTTCAATTCAACTTCTGTAACATTAAGAAGAGAACAACATAAATTTCAAAACATGAATATACAATTACGTCAACTAGATACAACTACGTCAAACAGATAAGACATCATTTAAAAATGAAATGGGTAATGTCTTTTCTGTGTATGTTTTTGTAATAAAATAAAAACAGTGACATTTTATAAGAAATCAAATACAGAGCATGCACTTTCAGCTTATCTGGTTTCTTTGAAATTGAACGTCACAAAAATTTAACAAAACTCAGCGTAATAATCACATGACTGGGGCACGACGAATCAGAGGATAAAATGCAATGGTCCAGAAGAGCCAATCAGGGATTGAATCTGTGAAGCCATGCCTTCTTTTCAAAAGATTGTGTTTTAATCTCCACTAAATCGATATTCTTAGGCCCAATCCCAATTCTACCCCTTAGCCCTTCACCTTACCCCTACCACTAGTTTTGTGCGTTTCTTTATCTTGAAGGCGAAGGGCTATCCGACATCCGACAGCCGCACCATCAGCACTGGTGCCCCCCAGGGATGTGTTCTCTCCCCACTGCTCTTCTCCCTGTACACAAACGACTGCACTGCAAAAGACCCCTCCATTAAGCTCTTGAAGTTTGCGGATGACACTACTGTTATCGGCCTCATCCGGAACGGTGACGAGTCTGCATACAGACAGGAGGTGGAGCGGCTGGCTTTATGGTGCAGATACAACAACCTGGAGCTGAACACGCTCAAAACAGTGGAGATGATAGTGGACTTTAGGAGAAACCCCCCTGTACTCCCCCCACTCACCATCATGAACAGCACTGTGGCTGCAGTAGAGTCATTCAGGTTCCTGGGCACCACCATCTCTCAGGATCTGAAGTGGGACATTCACATAGACTCCATTGTAAAGAAAGCCCAGCAGAGACTGTACTTCCTTCGTCAGCTGAGAAAGTTCAACCTGCCACAGGAGCTGCTCGTACAGTTCTACTCAGCTGTCATCCAATCCATCCTCTGCACTTCAATCACCGTCTGGTTCAGCTCAGCTGCCAAAACCGACCTCCGTAGACTACAGCGAATAGTCCGGACTGCTGAACGAATCACTGGCACTACCCTTCCTACACTTCAAGAACTGTACTCTTCCAGAGTGAGTAAAAGGGCTCGTAAAATCACTCTGGACGCCTCACACCCAGCACACTACCTGTTCGAACTGTTACCGTCTGGTCGGCGCTACAGAGCACCAAGCACAAAAACAGATAGACACAGGAAAAGTTTCTTTCCTCAGGCCATCTACCTCATGAACAGTTAAATAT
Organism: Danio tinwini; assembly: GCA_903798205.1. Taxonomy (NCBI): domain Eukaryota; kingdom Metazoa; phylum Chordata; class Actinopteri; order Cypriniformes; family Danionidae; genus Danio; species Danio tinwini. The sequence goes on from CAIGQZ010032545.1 coordinate 6,387,951, forward strand.
TCCCCTACTGTGCAATAAACGTGCAATACTTCTCATACGCACTTGTACACAGCACCTTATAACCTGTATATTTACAACATATCTGTACATACATTCAACATCCAGATCTTTTTGACTAACTGCATCTCTGTTTAATGTTTATTGCCTTTTCTTTTCTTGTATTTAATTTTGTGTTGTCACTCGTCACTTTATGTACACTGAAAGCTTCTGTTGCCAAAACAAATTCCTTGTGTGTGTGAAGCACACTTGGCAATAAAACTGATTCTGATTCTGATTCTGATTCTAAGGGGAAGGGCTATACAGCCCTTTGAACAAAGATTTTTCAGGACCACACTTGAAACCAAGGGGTAAGAAAAGTGTCATTATAACGAATTTTTACAACAAACAAACACGTTTTAACATATTCATAACCGCGTTCATGTTTTACCGTCATGCTTTTATAAAAATAAAAAAAAAACGCTAAAATAAAACCCACTAAATTTTGCTATTTATAATCCATAATAATACTCCTGTATAGCAGTCCCACAGCATTCTGACACTTGATGACACCCTGTCAGAAAAGTCTAGTGGCTGGGAATGGGCTTTTTACAGTGTCCGCTATAATGTTAATGTTGTTTTGGTGTGTTTACATCGATGAATATGGCCACGGTGTAAATGCACAGTATAGTTACGATCTTATTGCCACATTAGATCGTTATGATAACATAATATATGCCTTCAGTGATTTCCTGAAGATAAATACCAAAAAAAAACAACTGGAATAACTACAACAGTTGCGATCGTCTGATCTCATATGAAGCAAGAGATCTTGATGACATATGATGACGTGTGCAGGGGCTGCAGTGCTGTCATAATTCTTAGGGGTAAATTTTGAAGCCCTTCGTTTTTTAAGGGCCAAGGGGAAGAGGAAGGGGTACAAAAATAGAATTGGGATTGGGCCTAAGTTTTCAAACTAGTTTCCAAACTCTTTGTTTTCGAGGGTTAAAAACCTTGAACTACGCTTTAAAAATGCTGAGATTTACACGTTCAATTAGTGTTGAAACAACATGATGAAATTAAGTAAACATATTCATTTTACCATGTTTAAGGAGGATTAAACCGAGCTGCAACCTCCCGCTCTCCCTCGGGAAGCCAATACATAAGTAACTAAAACTGCAATTCATCGACTCGCCTTGGGGGGCTGGCTCCAGGAAGTCCAAGTGCTTTCTCTCTGCATTGGTAAATTGGCCATTTTTACAGCTGATAAAAACATGTTTACAGCCTGGTACAAACGATGGCTTTTTGGTGCATATAGCTATGATTACCCTTCATGACAACTGTGAGGGGGTGATTTTTTTTTATAACTCATCCGTTTCGTTTTTATTAAGTTATATTAAGTCTGCATGATTAAGGGCGTGGCCACTTGAGTGACAGCTAGGACTAGCTGCTCGCTGTCTCGTCACCTCAGCTGATTCCGGCTAATTAGCCGCTGAACTCAGCATATACATCATATTTTTGTTTTGGTTAATGTTTCTTTACACAGTCATTTGCCTTTTGAGATTATTTCCTGCAATTATCAGATGATATGGCATGCTGTGTGGACTTAATTGTGCCTACAAATCATTTAAGTTGCCTCCATTTCCCAGGTGAGTGAAATTATATACTTATATACCATATCTATAAATGCATTTGTTTTATTTAAGATCATTTATCATTTTTAATGTTCTTTAGACCAGTATTGCACTCCAGAATCTGACAGATTGATTAGCTGTAGGCTATAAAACAGTCATCTAAAGCATTGTCATACAGTGTTAGTGCTGGATTTCATCAATAGCCTTGCATTTACTAACAGACTATATCTGAAGTGTTTGGAAGTAATTCAAATTTTCCTCCTATAGAAAAACATCATAAGAACAATGTTTAGTGGCTCAATATGTTACATCAGTGTTTTTTAAAAGTCTAAACATTTTATTGATATAGTGTACAACCAAGCACTTGTAGTCAGAACACAAACGAGTCACAGGTAATGAAGTATTAAGCGTTCTCCCAAAGTAAAAAGTCTGTCTAAGTCAGGTCTAAGCAAAATGCTGAAAATCAAGCATGCGTCTGTAGCTCCGCTCACTCTCCGCCTCTTTACCCTTGTTTGGTATCCCGCGTTTGGTGCGATGACGCGCTAACAAAATGGCGACTGTTGGCCAAGCCTACTTGTAGCTTCTTTTGCAGTGTTCAGAAACCTATGGGTGAAGTCGCGGATACTACATCCATATCTTTTACAGTCTATGGATTGAACATAAAACAATTAATCTGTCCCCCAAAAAAGTTAAGAATTTTGTTATTGCAGCTCATTTAAAATAAGTAGTTTGAACAAACTCCAAACATACTTTTTTGAGTGTAGTGTTGATGGCAAATGTAACCATAGCAAAAGTTGTGCATTTTAAAATGAAAACCCACCAACGTAAACATAGCCAATATCAACTGTTTGAAGGATTTGCCAAGACATGTCATTTCTGAACCCTTGGAAAAATGTGGAATGCCTGTAATTAGACAGGGCTTTTCCCCACATCTAAGAGGTCAATAGGCATTACAAACACTACATCATGTTTACCTCTGATGCTGCATACCTACTTGTAACCCAAGATCACAGGAACGGCTTATGTCAAATATGACACATGAATCTTCTGAACTTCAGCTATGGCTGTAAAGATGCAGCAGCGACTCCAAATGGCCTGCAGTGTGGCGTTTGAAGTGAAGACTCTATTCAAGGGTATTCAGAGCTTGGGGGGCCCAGAAGAGGAGCCTGACGGGGGCCTCATGGACCACACACAAACACCTGGACAACACCAGTTCAGTCTAAACACATCTGCACACTCTTATGTTGAGCAGAAGAACACACCTGCAGACTCTCATCCTTCATCAGACGGCTTATGTGCTTTTTCTCATCTGTTAATATACTGAGCCCCATTGAAAAAAGATTTCACACACTATAATTAGCGATGGACACTATGAGAAACATAATCAGGACATTATAATATATAGAGTAAAAATAGGTACAAGTAAAATGATTGACTGTTTGACAAAACATTTTTAAACTAAATTCACTGACAGTGCATCACAGCTTTAAAGGGGTTCAACAATACACTAAGCAAATTAACTACCCTTTTGTTATGTTAGGGATAAAAACATCCACTATATTTAATTGCTGTAAAAATGCATTAGATAATTTTTTTTTCAAATTTTTTTGCATAATCAACCTAAAAATAAATCAAAATAATCAACCTCAGTCCTGATCAAAACTACTAAATTGCTTAGAAAATTACAGGATTTTAACTTTAATTGCCAAATTTATAAATGATGTCACTGATTTGGTGAAAAACACACAAAATGAAGCATTTTTCTTATAAAAAGTAGTTGTGGACTGGATTTCTTTTTACCTTTTATCAAAGTGCACAAGGGTTAATATTTTTTATCATTAGAAGCTGGTTTTATTCACAAACTGTTGCCACACAACAGTTTAAACCCCTATAAAGTGATTTTTGAAATAGGTCCCCTTTAAATTATACAGTTTATATATAAAAATCTTTATACATAAAAATTTATACGTTTTTGCATATTTAAAACACTATCGTATATTTTAATCCAAAATCTATTGCTCAAGTAAATAAAGGCATCAAAACATGGTCAAAAACAGAAATTAATTTTGAGATTCGGTATATATTGCAATAAATTCTAATTAATAAACTGCTACAGCTTTTTTATTATTGCCCTTTTTATGACTATTAGATGATGGAAAGTCTAAATGTTTTGATATGATCATGAATAATTAAATACACAACATAAACTGATACAACTATGTACTAGAAATTGAAAAAATTAATTGTGCATCACTAATGTAGACCGAGGAAAAGACAACAACAACACAGAAAAAACACAGGACAGAATGTTCCTAAACTTATGTCAAGATGCGCACTGCAGAGCATCAACTTTCTGCCGGTGTGAGCGAGAGGGTTTTCTCCATAGGTTTAGCTAAGAGCTGTGTTAAGGGTCACATGGTCAGGGTTCTGCTGACAGGTCACAGTAGGTTTAGCCTGTCACACTACTCCAGTGCACAGTAAACAAAAGGGCCGTTCGGTCAGTAAACATTAGCAGTCCTCGCCGGGCTTCAGGCCTCCTGTCTAAGAGAAACCACAGAGGAGAGCAGACCTGACAACCCTGACACTCACACCAGAGGGGTTCACAGCTGACGGGATGGGGGATTTCAGCTCTCAGAGCCAAAATCCATAGAACGTCCACTGAATGTCTGCTATAGGGATGCTAGATTACATTAAAGAATGAATCAGAATAAGTGATTCACTTACATTTTGTCCTGATAACAGGTATCGTTTTATATTTCAGAGCTGATAACTAATAAATTGGCCAATATAAATCTTAATATTAAATATACGTTCATTAAATATAAATCTTGCACCTGATCACCCCCAAATTCTTTTTTTATTTAATTCAGTTCAATTTATCTTAGATTCTATGGTCATTTTTACATTGTGGATTGTCTCAAAGCAGCACAAATAAAATAAAAACACATAAATAACACAAATAAAAAAACATTGGAATTGCCAAGGTTTTTTTGAACACAGTAAAACCAAAATAATACCATTATACTACCTTGCAAATTGTATAACCAAAATAAAAAAATAATAATAATTATTATTAAAGAAATAGCATGGTACTACACAATTTACCAAATAACACAAGTCAAAATTTGTACAGGGTAATAAATACCAAGATAGCACCCTGTACTACATTTCTGAAATGGTATAGTACATAAATTAAGTACTGATTTACTGTCATTATGCATTTCAAATATTACCATTAAAAGCCAAATATACTTTATAATTACATTTAGCCAATAATACTTTAAAAGAATTCCATACAAAAATAACCTGGCATATCTGGCATGATCCAATCTGAGTCATTCTTGCAAAGCAGAGGCAACTACATTTTGCAAACAACAGATCCCAAAATATCTTAAGCATGCTGTATACATTCATTCATGAATTTAATCTCCATTTCCAACCAGCAGAAAATGACATTTCTTCACTCTCCACACTGATTGGGCAGTTTTACCAAGTCCTTGTCTGCCTTCCTGACTCTTTTACTTAACCTGATCTTGCGTTGCTTCACTAAGGTAATAAATAACACCAGCAATCACTAAACCCAATCTGTCCATGTGCCATTTACTACTAAAAGGCCAACTGTCGCTAATCAGATAAAGGCTCGCAGGACAGGTCAAATGTGCCATGCTGACAAACTAATGGTTTTGCCAAAGCTGCTCTGTAATAAAAGCCATGAATCTCACTTATTATAGGTTTTATTACCTGGTCCATCTTCATAACACCATGAGCGCTCCCGCTGGACCCCACTCATGACATGTGCATTTAATGTAATGAGCAGGCATCCTATTGTGTGAAAAACACTGCCAGATTAGAGTAATCTATGCCTAATAACGTTTAAGTGACTTAATTAAGAGCAATTGTGTGCTTCAGGATAGATGCTTTCTCTTTTGTTTGACTGAAATCTTTCTACTGTTCGATTGTCTTCCTCTTTTGCCATGGCACTGAATAATTCTTCTAATAAAACAAAAATTGTCGAAGCATGGATAAAGGATGAAACATTTCAGGAAATGCCATGCCATGTCCCACTATCTATATGCCATATTCAAACAGATCCACAAATATGATTAAACACTATGCATGCCAGACCAGTGGGTGGCAATGCAAATGCATTCACACACATACAAACCATCCTATAGACCACCATTGCTGTTTTTGTTGTCAAGTAATGCCTATAGACTAAACATTTATTCATTCTTTGGCTTAGTCCCTGATTTATCAGGGGTCGCCACAGCGGAATGAACCACCAACTACTCTAGCATATGTTTTACGCAGCGGATGCCCTTCCAGCCGCAACCAGCACCGGGTAACACCCATACACTCATACACTATACTATATACTCATTCACACACGCACTCATACACTACAGCCATTTTAGTTAATCCTATAGCGCATGTCTTTGGACTGTGAGGGAAACCAGAGCACCCGGATGAAACCCATGCGAACATGGGGAGAACATGCAAACTCCACACAGATATGCCAACTGGCCCAGCTGGGACTTGAACCAGCGACCTTCTTGCTGTGAGACAGTGTAGGCTAAACATGTTAAATAAATTTACAATAAAGCAGACCAGGGGTGCATTTCCCAAACAACAATGTAACTCGCGGCTAAACTATCATAGTATGATGCATCATTTGGAAAAAGAATGATGTCGTCACGAGTGTTTCCCCAAACCAGTATTTTCTCTGTCGCAGTTCCATCGTTTGTACCACGTTAGTTACAGTGTAAAATGCCCCATATGATCCTCTAAACAGGGTGATAACAACTTATTTAGAGAAGAACCTCATAATATTTTTGTGCAAATTATAATGTTTTACACGGACACCAATATTAGTTTTGGTAAAAACATGCACTTGTTTTCCATATTATTTGAAATATATGTAAACATATAGGACTAATGTTTCCTTTACAAATATTATTGAGAATATTCCACATTCTATTCTAAATTAAAATAAATCAACTTACAAAAGCTAACACGTATTCTAATATCATATATAAACCATATAAATAAATAAACAGTGAGGCTATTTATTAAGAAATGAAATTTAATATTTATTATTTATTAGGAAATGAAAAAAATCGTACTTTAATAATATTAGGGACGATGACAATTATATTATTATTATCATTAATAATAATAATAATAATAATAATAATAATAATAATAATAATAAGTAGGATATTGTTTTTTTTGTTTTTTGAAAAAAACTGCAGAAATGTTCTAACCAGTAGGCCCATGTCATATACAGTAAACATACTTAATAAATAACCTACTATAAATTAAAAGCATTAACGTATGCTATGCTTTTTGTTTTCACAAGCTTTTAAGACATAACATAATTTCCGCTTTTAAATAATAGGTCACCTATAGCTTTCGTCATGAGCCATGACTGTGTTAAAAATGGCATCAATGTTTTCAAAGTGCACTGCATGTAAACATGAAGATCGCTTAAACTGAACTTTAAAAATGCTTTGAAAGCAAATTACACCTAAGAGAGATGACTCTAATGCTTTTTTAATGCTTTAAAAAAAATTATTCCAAGTTTAAATGTTATAATGTTCTTAATGAATAGGGCATAGGGGGGATAGCTGGAAATAGAACACAGCCAGGAACTATGTTTCTAACTACAGCTCCAGAGGTGTAGTTGCAAGCATGGAAGTTTGCGACGCAGTTTGCAAATGTTCATTGAAACGACGGATTTGAGAAAAGCCAAATCAACAAACTATGATTGTAACAACGCAATTTGCGACCTTAGTTGGCTAATGATGGTTTTTGGAAACGCACCCCAGTTTGGTCCAGTACAGTAAGGTATGCACTTTCATTTCCACAGTAATACAAAAGTAGTAAATCTTATCATACCACTTTTTGGGAGCTTTTCATAAGGGTACCAGCTCAATATTATGGTATCAAAAGGGTGCATGTAGACTCACTGCAGAACGCTGATTGATTTAGAGAGAATAGTCATTTGAATTTAAAACAGGTCAGGAGAATGACAACCCAGGAAACACCATTTTTAAACACACAACCAAAACATGACGCTTCAGTAATAAATTAGTGGCAGGGCGCATTGTTTACTGAGCCGTTCACATGTTGTGTCTTTCTATTTGTGCTTTTCACATATTTACATTTGAAATAATGACCTGAGCACACAAAGACACAATATGTGAATGGCCAGTACGAATTTCTTCTTCGAGCGAGATTGCAATTTTGTCGTTCACTGCATCTACCAATTAGGAGTACTATTAGAAAAGGAAATGATCCTGATCAGGATGACATGCATCAAATCATATTAGTAACTAATCGTGATGGCACAATGAAGAAAACGTGCACTGACATATAAGTGTGTAAAACAGATATAGATCAAATACATGATGAAAAAGAATTGTAAAAACAATTGTCAACAATCGCAAACATGCATATTCAGATTGGATTACATTTGTCAAAGGATTACAGAGTTTGCCAAAAAAAGTAGGTAATTTTGAATGAAATTATTTAAGAGGTTGTATGAGATAAACACTCAAAGTACATCTTTGAAACACACATTTTTATAATGACTGTCGGGAAAACTAGTCCCGTCTGAAAAGGGTTTAAATAAACACAAATGTCAGGTGGAGCTTTGCAGTATAAATAAAGCTTTTGTTAATGATGATACATTTACATTAATAACATTGTAACTATATGTCAAATTTAGATTATGACTATACGACACATTTAATTAAAAAAAAAATCCCTACATATCAGTTTGGCAAATATTCCTCTTAATAACATTTATTTTAAAACTACAAATTCCCAAGGCAGATTGATGTGAGTATAAAATACTAAACGCTTTCCTTGACAGCCTGCACTGTAAAAAATGCTGGGTTCCACATAATTCCTTCATCTTCATCCAACACTAATTAATTAATTTTACTTAATTGTTTTTATAAATGTATATGGATCGAACATAAAACAATTTAGTGCCTCAAAAAAACAAATCATTTGCGTTGATTGAACTTATTTTAAACAAGTAGTTTGAACTAGCAGTAAAAGTCATTTTTTGAGTGTGTCATACTAAGCTGCTGAACTTGCACAGATCTTTGTACTTTGACTTTGCTCTCTCTCAATTTTCCCACTGCAAACTTCACAAGAGCACTACAATTAGAAGCTTTGGATTCACACCGGCTACTATCTTCTGCCCCAAGGACTTGAGACTCTCTCATTTTACCTCTAATTAGGTCTTTGTTACGGTGAATCTTTCTCCCCCAGAGCTAACATACCATGACGGATATTCTAGCGCAACAGGCTTGGACTTGAATGTAAGCGTTGTCCTTCTAAGGTTACTCTGCTTGGACTTCTTTGGTTGAAAAAACCTTCGATTTAGAAGAGGTTCTGTTTGCTTTTCTCAAGAAAAAGAGTTTTGGGAATGGGAAGTCTTTAAGCACCGATCTAGAATATAGTTTTGAATGAGTACAGTTGGGTAATGTCCGCCTTGTGGCCCTGTGGTATTTCAGTTATATTGTTCATCTGAAGTATATGATGGGCCTCATTGTGTAATTTGTCTTTTAGGCACATGTGTTCTCCTGCTGTGTCCTGTGTACAGTAAGGGGTTGATTCCCTTTTTTCTGTATGCAATAATGAACTTCAACCCAAGCCAATGGTTTGACCTATACTGTAGTATAAAAATGTAAACTTCCCCCAAAAAAGCACTATTAAAAATATGGTTACATATTAGACATGTTACCTTCTTTGAACTATTTAATCATTAAACATCAGTACTAGCCACTATTTTCTTAATTTAAAATGAAGACAATTTTGATAACCCCGTCGTTTCCATGCAAAACTCATTTCAAATGTTATGGTATTTATTTTTATAATTTATTTTCATCATGTAAAGTCTTTATCAGAAATTTGAGCCTATTTTTGTTTATTTTAGTGATATTTTAGCACCAAACGATTCAATTCTGATCCTGGTTGGAATAAAGAATTAGCTCAAGCTCCAAAACAAGAAGTTTTTCCACCTACCTGCTTAAATCCCCAAAAGAAAAGCTAGAGGAGTGGCACTGACTATTTGACCAAGCCTATTTTTTACCCTGAGATCAAGCAGATGTACTATTCACATGTCATGCATTATGTTGTGATTGCAGTTTAGCATTACGTCACTGGTTATTCACTTTATGTCACTTAAATGATCTTTTTTAGACCTTAGCAAACACAATGAAACTTCAAATAAACCTTACAAAGAGTGAATGCAATGTAAAGTCACAAACAAAACAAATGTGGTGCTTAACATGATGTCATGATTTTAGTGGAGATTTCAAGAGTTCACACTTAGCTAATGATTGATTATAAAGCGTGTTTGGCATGCTGTCCTGGGAGAGAGCGCTGAGCTCATAAGATCCTCGAGCCCGGGGCTCCCTCCCGTTTGCAAGGCGAGAGAGGAGTTTGAGCTCAGGTAGGACTCGAGAACTCCCCTGTTGTAGTAGCTAATGAACAGATAGTGATGGCTTATAAGAGATAGATTAGATAAATTTAGTCAATTAACTTAAGTTGCATGTTTTTGGACGGTGGGAGGAAACTGGGGAACCCGGGGGAAACCCATGTGAGCACGGGGAGAATGTGTAAACTCCACACAGAAATGTCAGCTGGCTTGGTAATGACTAGAACCAGTGACGTTCTTGCTGTGAGGCAACAGTGCTAACCACTGGGCCACCGTATCACCCATCTAGGAAAGGAGGAGGAGTAGGGGTGGAAGGGGGGATTCTTCAAAACGAAGATGGTTGTGATATGGAACCTAGGGTATTTATAGTGGCATATGAATCGTCTGATTGGTGAATCATAAATCAAGCAATCATAAGCAATCATAAGCATGTGATTCTCACAAAATTAGTTTATAAATAAACTTCACATGGCTGCTTGATTTGCTATTTATACTTAAGAGAGAAATTAAATTCATTAAAATGCATTTAAACATGCTATGGCTTCACTGCACTGCATTTTAAGCAACCAATTATTTGGGATGTCTTCGCACTGAAGTGGTTCACGCCCAAACAGGAAGAACAGATAACATCTATAAAGGTCAAAAGGTGAGAACCTGGAAGGACGCTAGTTGATCTTAATTAGGCCACATACTGAGACAACCACATGTGTGATAATATAGTCTGAAATCCCACACATCCAAATAAACAAACTCTATATAATAAAAATACATGCTGCTAGTCCTTGCGGGGTTAGAAAATTATGCTATTAATTACCTCATGTCAATCCAATCAATGACCTTCTTCATCTTCAGAACACAAATTAAGATGTTTTCAACTAAATCATAGATCTGACCATCCATTGACAGCAGAGATCACGAGATGTTCAAAGGCTAGAAAAGGAACCAAAAACATTCCATGTGACTTCAGTGTGTAATCTTATTCCGGTGACTTCAACTGTAATCATACAGAGCGCCACGAACACTTTAATTTATACAAAAAACTGTTTAAATGACTTAGTTCATGTTAAGCCACATTAGGTCCAGGTGTGCCTACTACAGGCTTGAGTGTTGCGCTGCTGACTTTAATGCCAATAAGTTGTACTGTTCGTTGTAAATGTGCATGCTGATGAACTAACAAGGAAGAGAACAACATAGGCCAACAATGTTGTTTTAACTTTTTTTGCCACACAAAAATGTTCTCTGAGCTTTGCATGATTAGATTTGATCCACGGAAGTCCTATAGAATGTTTTGATAATGTTTTTGATTCAATTCCTGGATTTGAGCGCTGCTGTCTATCAGAGCGATGTCGGATTGTATTTAAAATATAACATTTGTGTTTTGAAATGACATGCAGTTACATACTTAATAGTTGGGTAAACCAATCCATTAAACACATAAGCCAAGTTTTTAGCAATAAACCGTGTTAACCATTTCACGCATGAGTTTTAAATACAGCACCATGATATCTAGTTGGGATACAGCTGAAGATACTCACATCAATATAGCATAATTCTTGTGACACAGTCCAACAAATAATATTCTTACATTATCGTGAGGGTTGGATTTAGGGCTTAGGTGTATCCCTTCTAGCCAAAATGCATGAAGGTAAGAAAAAATTCTAGTAACATAAACTGTGTATCTTACGTGAACAAAGCACATCGTCCAGTAATATTTGGAAATAATTATTATTGCCATCTTTATAGACATCCCATGTATTTTACAAACCTTAAATGGTATGTTTTGCTTGTAGTTGTGTGTATTTGAATGTCTGAAACCTAAAATAGAGTTATTTGTTTGAAAGCACGGATAAATTGTGATTTATGACAAGTACTGCGCACCTCTTTCTGTGCCTCAGCGCATGCTGTCTGGTTTAAATTTTAGCAGTTGATGACGTGCGCTCTGAACGTTCTGATCACACTGGTGTGATCGTATGCTTCAGGGACCAGTCAAGACTGATCACATCGGTACGACTGTACGCGGGTTAATATTCCTGAATATATTCGTTATAGACAACATAACTAACTCTTGGTTAAAAATACTTTAAAGGGCCATGGTATGTAATAGTGCACAGACATTTAATAGTTCAATAATCATTAAATATCTGATGACAAAATAAGCGCAATTTACTTTCATTTCATAGGGTGGAAATGTCTGATACACAATGATTATGTGACAAAACATTACCAAATCTCATGACTTGAATTGCTTTGCTGCAGAAAAATTTGTGCAGAAATAAATAAATAAATAAATAAATAAAATATATTTATATATTTTTAATCGGTGCCAAACACCAAGATGCGCATAAAACTTGAAGATGCGCATAAAAACATTTGCACATAGCAGAGTGGGATAAACTTTTTATTCAATAAGAAAAGATCCTCATAAACTATGTTGGAAACACTTTGACCAAACAAATTCCAGTATGCGGATATAAAAAAAAAGGTCATGTGATTTTGTTAAAAGAGAGTGTTATGATAAAAATGTGTGTGAAAGGACACGTTAATCAGGAAGTTTTTCAGGACGATTTTGTTCTCTTTGATTCGTTGGATGGAAACGTTGCTTTATTCGCACATCTTTTATGAGATATTCCAGTTTTGCGCGTAAAGTTACTTGGCATTTTTGGTTGGAAACAGCTACTGTCATCTGATGGTAGATTAGATCAAAACGGTCATTTTAAAGCAGATTTTTTTGAAACGAGAGTTTTGATAATATGGTTGAGACTGTGAATATGAGCCGAAATAAATGTGCACTGACAATGACCGTAATGTTAAAATCAAAGTTCCAAAATATAAATAATAATAATAGTTTTATTATTTTGTAATTGGTTAATTTAAATCTGAAGTTTTTTAATGTATCGCAGCTGTTCGAGATTTATCCATGCGCGACATACATCTGAGTCACTAAAGACCTGAAAACATCATAATGACCAGCAAAACACAGATGCATTTATTGGCTAATCCAAAACTGCATTGATCATCTGCGAATCAAGATCCTATTGTACTTACTGTCGTGTCAATCCCCTGACATATACACAAACACAAGTCCCAGAAAGTACAAAAAAAGTTCCAAAAAAACAGCATATCTAAAGTATCATAAAGATACTGGGATCTGAAGTTATGGGTCAGGGCTTTTTACAAAGTCTAGATGTGAATGAAGCTTCTTATCTCAAAGAAACAGCTGGGACCACAAACATCTCCACTGGACAAGGAGACGACAGATACAATCTGCATGCCAGTGTGTTCCGTCTCTCTCACATAAACACACATGCAAAATAACACAAACCTGACAAGCTATAAAACAAACCCAACTATTATACTGAAGGAAATCTGACATAAATCTCGTCCTTAAATCATGTTCACATTTGTATCTGTGTGGTCTCCTTTGTGAGTCGTAATTAAACTCAAAACAATGCAACATGAACAATGCTTGAGTAATGCAAAACAAGCCAGCAGTTAATGTGCGTTCCAGGCACATGTGGGAGACGCAGGCTCGAATCAGACTGAGGTTATGTTTCCATCCGTCTGCTATACTGATGTAGGATTTAAGTTCATTCTTGCTTTGGTTCATTTACTTAAAAACAAAAGGAGATTTTAGACTAAGTCACTACATGAATGACGAAACGTCTACTTCAGTTTATACTGCAGGCTAAATCAACAGCCCTCATATAACAACACAGCAAGCTTAATCATTGAAGTTGATCACAAATATTCACTTAATGTATTAATTTTTTTTTTTACTTTTGTCAATTTACTGAGTTATATATCTTTTGGTAACTTTTGTAACACAGTGTAAAAATTATAACAGTTTTGAGCAATAATTTAACTTTGACTTCTTGATTCTGTAGCATTACCTCTAACCAACTCCATACTCAGGACAAATATCCCCCTATTTTAATTATACTTACAAAAGACAATAAGAGAGGTCCTTTTAATAAACAAGAGCTTTTTTGAACATTGCAAGAAAACAAACATGCTTTCTTAAAGAGATAGTTCACCCAAAAATGAAAAGATTCTCTCTATTTACTCACCCTCAAGTGGTTTCAACCCCATTTCTTTAATCCGTTAAACATTAAAGAAGATATTTTGAAGAAATCTGAAAACTTTAAAGTCAATGCTTTCATATTTCTTAAAAATATCTTTTTTGGTGTTCAACAGAAAGTGAAGAATGAGTAAACAAAAACAGAATTTTTGGGGGTGAACTACCCCTTTAAGCTTGTAATGTTATAGGTTTATTTAAACATTCAACTGTAAAATTTAAGTCTGAATGTCAATTTAGCCTTATTTGTTCTATATTTTGTCCTTTTTTTACCCAAATGATCTGACATTTAATTTGCATACAAGTTTCCTTTTTCTCTAATGACTATTGTAAATGTAATCTGACATAAAAAAAGAGTGTCTGTGCTCTGCATCTTACGTCTTCAAACACCACCACGCACGCGTTCATTACGTGAATACGTCAAGTAATTTATTAAATTTAAAAAAAGATTGACGCAGCTTCTACCTCAGTAAATTCCGTTTTTACTTTGATATTTGGCGCTAGTTAATCAGAAAGTGACGATTTTGTTCTCATTGACTCACTGGATAAAATGCTGCTTCATTTGTAAGTCTTTTATGCGATTTTCCCGGTTTGCGTAAAAAATTTATTTGCATCTTTGAATGGAAACATAGCTATTGTATAACTGGTTTGTTCTGTAAAAAAATATTGCTGAAGGGAGCTAATAATATCGACCTTAAAACTGCTTTTAATGCAGCCTCAATAAAACCAATAAGACGTTCTACAGAAGAAAAAAATATTATAGGAAATACTGTGAAACATTCTGTGCTTTGTTAAACATCATTTAGAAAATATTTTAAAAATGGTGCCAAGCATCATTTCAATATAAATCTCACAGTCAAACAGAAGTCTTTGAGGTTTAAACCTTTTCTCTCCGACATGCTAAATAATGAGCGACAGATCTCAGAGGAAAACATGATCATCATTTACATCCAGATTCCCATATAATTACAGTGGAAGGCAATATGGTGGAAGCTGAAAAAGCCCACATCCTCTTATCTCCAGTAAAGAATCCCCTCAGGCATACAGAGCTTTTCTCTCATTCTCTGTCCCTTGCCTCTTCAGTTTTTTGCTTTACATGGATCCTCCTTACATACAAAATCAATCAACTTCGCTCTAGAGGACACTCTCAGAAACATAATAGCTAACCCGTCAGTTGCTGTTACTGTTTTCACAGAGGAATCTTTTAGCAGGACAAAATTGAGACCGAGCTGCCTGTCATACACATTCGCAGGTGAGAGGTAAACAGGGTCATTTATCAGCAGTCCAAACCCAAAAAATATGTTCTCTCACATCACGTGTGTGCATCTGGGCCAGCTGACCATACATCACCTCAATGACAACCCATTAAGCATAACAAATCACCCCCCTCCAGCAGGGCAACAGAACCACAGGTCACGCTTGGTAAAATAGTCCTTGCTTCTTCGGGGTTCGAGAGCAGTATCACTGATACCTGATTTGGTAGTGCTGCACATGTAATTGTATTATTTTACAAGATTTTTATGGGTCGTGCATCAACTTATAGTGCATAAAAAGTTCATTATGTAAGTTTTTGACTCTTCTAAAGCATAAAAAATACCTTAATATGCGTGCAGATAAGAAACATGCCAAGTGAACATACTTGTTTATCTGAAACACAATGCTGAAGTCAGATATCCTGCTTTGAAAATGTGTTTTCTGTGCCGGAACGCTGTCTTTGTTTTAGTCATTTTAACCTGCACAATGCCAATTTAGCCAATTATATTTCAGCACCCTGGGATGCCTTGGTTGAAAAATGCGCATTTCATTCATTCGTTCAGAAAGGCTCTGAAAGCATGCGTCCGTGACCGAAATGCGACCTCTGGTGGACAGTAGCAGACTCCGAAATGAGACAGATTCAGTCCCACATGATATTATTAATTAGCAAATGATAAATATTACAAATGTAAACATTAGGTGAGCAGGTTACTCTCTCTCACTGTGGCCCCTTTGACCTGCTGTCGTGAGGTAACGTTTCCTCTCCTCTCGGCTGTTACAGCAATACTTGCAGATCCATCCACGAGTGTGTCTGCAGAGCGAGTTTTCTCCACCATGTCTATCATAGATCAGCTGTGATAGCCGCTGCTGTTTATCAGTGTCACTTATTAGTGAACAGCGCCAGATCGTTAGAGCCAATCGCAGCCTTTTCTGTTGAGCTCGTCACCAATTATAGGCATTTAATAACTCGCTTGATATTGCTCAAAAAGCAAGCGAGACAATATTTACATTTGTTTATTTGCTATAAATGCTCATGTTGTCATCTGTGCATGTACTTTAGTTTTGTTTGATACATTCAAAAGAGTGTTTTCTTTGAGCAGGTCACATTAAAGGTACAGTTTATATATATATATATATATATATATATATATATATATATATATATAT
>CAIGQZ010032545.1:6404521-6426678 GCA_903798205.1 Danio tinwini
TATATATATATATATATATATATATATATATATATATATATATATATGACTGCTTGTATCAAAGGACAATATTGTCTTACAAATATAAATAAAATGTATTTTTAAATGATCATTTTAATACAAGAATTGTTGTCCTGTGAAGTAAAACATAAAACTGTGTATGGAAAGCATCGTCACGAGATATGAAGCACCGAGATATCGAACTGAACCGAATCAATGCCATGATAATCATAACCGAACTGAACCGTGAGACCAGTGTAGGTTCACACCTCTAAGACACATTCAAGTGGTTCTAATCTATACTGGTTTTAGTTTCGGTCTTCTGCTAAACACAAAACAAGATATCCAGAAGAATGTTATAGGAGGAAAAGGCCATTGATATCCATAGTAGGAGCAAAAAAAAATACTATGGAAGACAATAGCTATGTTTCCATCCACCTATTTTTTATAAGCACTTTGGAAAAAAACGGTTGATGGAAACATCATGATGCAAATAAATTTTAAAAATGTGCATAAAAAAACATGCGCATAAGAGAGTAGGATACACTTTTTATTTGATAAGAAAAAATGCGCACAAACCACGATGGAAACACTTTTACCGCACAAATTGCAGTGTGCAAATAAAAAAAAATGATGTGATTTTGTTATAAGAGATCATGTGAAGATAAAAATGTGTGTGAATGGACAAACCAGCAGGCTGAACACATTATAAAACATCTGAAATGTTGTTCTAGTGGTGACACAGTGGCGCAGTAGGTAGTGCTGTCGCCTCACTGCAAGAAGGTCGCTGATTCGAGCCTCGGCAGTTGCCGTTTCTGTGTGGAGTTTGCATGTTCTTCCTGCATTTGCGTGGGTTTCCTCTGGGTGCTTCGGTTTCCCCCACAGTCCAAAGACATGCGGTACAGGTGAATTGGGTAGGCTAAATTGTCAGTAGTTAATGAGTGTGAATGAGTGTGTATGGATGTTTCCCAAAGATGGGTTGCGGCTGGAAGGGCATCCGCTGCGTAAAACAAATGCTGGATAAGTTGGCAGTTTGTTCCGCTGTGGCGACCCCAGATTAATAAAGGGACTAAGAAGGGAATAAGCGGAAAAGAAAATTAATGAATGAATGTTGTTTTGGTCATTCTAAAATACCTTAACTGTTTCAGTATGTGTTATTATATAAACCGCGTCTGACACCTTCAAACGCCACCACGTGTTCACTGCGTTCCAGGATTGCCTTCTGGGGCGCGAGTCATTTATTAAATGAAGAAAGGATTTACGCAGCTTCTCATACCACAGCAAATTCCGTTTTTTCTGTTGATATTTGGTTAATCAGGAAGTGACGATTTTGTTCGCTTTGACTCGTAGAATGGAAACGCTGCTTTATTCGCATGTCTTTCATTCGACATTCCAGTTTTGCGCATAAACTTCATTTGCATTTTTGGATGGAAACATAGCTAACGGCTGTTTTTTTTTTATTGTTTAACATTCTTCAGTAGCTTACCTTGTGTTCAACAGAAGAAAGAAACTCAAACAGTTTCAGAACAAATGGAGGATGAGTACAGTAAATGACAGAATTTTCATATTTGGATGACTTTTTCCTTTAATTATATGTTTTACTCAGTGAAAACAATTTTCTGTACCATTTTCCAATCGCTCACTTATAAGACCGCATTTGAGAGAACATGCTACCTAAGAAGGTTTCTTACTAGGCAGCTAACTATAAAGAAATTGGCCTCCTAAGCTTCGATAAACAGTGGATAAACACATTTCCCTCTTTAACTGCAATAATCACCATCCTAGAGCATTTCAAACCTTTCATCTATGCTAGCTAATTCGCCTTGTGCTAATTTGTTTCAGGCCGTGCATTACGCAATTAGACTAATGAAGATTTATCAGAAACTGCATTCCCGAAATGAAGGAGCACTTCCCTGCTGGCAATGTCAGAGCGTCTAATGCAAAAAAAATAAAATAAATGAAATAAAAACATGCACCGCATCTCAATCTCACTCTCGCTAGAGAGCTTCTCTTCTGGTTAAAAAAAGAGCAGCGTGGATACAAGCGAGTGCAAAAACACTTCAGTGTTCATAGTGTCAAGTGCGGTCTATTTTCAGTGCGAGCTGCCGGTGTCCTTGAGTAACTGTTCTTTTAAGCAGAGCGATGCTCAACTCCGCTGTCAGCCCTGTTACTTCAAGCCATTATAAAACTGAACCAGGTCTTCTGGGAGACACGTCAAAGTGAGCATGCTCCTTTTCCAGCCCAACCTGAAAAACGTAGACCTGCACAGCCCTATCATGCTTTAAAAAAAGAATATTTTTTCCATGTAATGCACACTACCTTGCTGCTTCGTGCAGTCTGTGCTGAGCCAGAGCACTGGGGGTAGATTTACATGAAAATCAGCAGAAATGTAGATGGGATAACCTGATTAACACAATGGAGACTGGTGTCTGCGTGACCTTAGAAAACTCCCCGCTTGCTGATTCATCACTGCTTTGGAGAGGGCGTTTTTGGTAGTGTGTTAGATGAAAAATGATGTAAAAATGGATGAATAATTCAAGGAGATGACCACAGGATGTCCATAGTCACAGCTGTCAATGCCGGAGGCGGTTACAACTCCAGTGACAAAGGAAATAGCCGAGAGAGAAACAGCTTTGGAAACAGTTGCAAGAAATGGTCCTTAGGAATTAACAAAAATAATTATCTTAGATTTCAGTGTTTTCCCTAACATTATATTAGTGTGGTGCCGTGCCCTCCCAATGGCTTTCTCCACCCCTCTTGAAGTAAATTTTATTTTCTATATAGCGCCAGATCACAACTTCTTTTAATAAACAAGCTAAATAGCCGTATGCAATATCTTACTTACACAATGACATGTTATTTCTGTCTCTACATGGTCGCGGTTTTTCAAATTTCTACACATGGTGGAGTTCATCTCTCTTTACATGCTGTCATGCGATAACCGAAAGACTCAAAAACTAGAAAACTCGAAAGGTGAACTAATCATGGCTCCTTTCGGCTCAGACTGTGTGCTTTGGTTAAGCTTATATGGGACTGTCAGCGTCATGTGAATGAACAACTTAAATTTGAAGACCTGTCAGATAAGGGGAGCTGAAATAATCATAGACAGAAGACCAGGTAAACAAAAAAAATGATTGTTTTCTCTTTCTTATAGCATTCTTTATGACTTGCTTGTAGTGTGATTAAAGTTTGGGCTAGTTGTAAATGAGTTTGGAAGCAATTTTTGTATAATATTTTATAAATAACATTTAATAATATTTTGGCAAATTGAACGAAATGACTCGAAAAAAGATTTGTTTATCTCAAACTCAAATGTCTGAGTCAGTAAAATGATCCGAACTTCCCATCACTACACCGGATGACTGGCTTTGACCCAACTTGCCTGTCAGAGCGGCATTATTCCCCCTGGTTGTACAAGACTGGTCTTGGTAAACAAGTCAGTAAATAGGAAAAAGTATACTTAATTTTTTATAAGTACACTTAAGTAAAGGTCAAGTATAAAAGTATACTTTAAGTATAGTAATTTCAAATGTACTACTTCTTGTGTATTAATAGTGCTTGAGACAAACTGGCCCACTTTTTAGATTTTAAAAGTATAGTTTTCTATTTTAAGTTTAAAACAGCATCTATTGCCCTGATGGTCCCAGTTAGCAGTGTAAATTGTAAGAGGGGTTTCTCAACCATGAACAGGGTAATAAATACTTTTTACAACAGCATTTGTGGCTTTAAGCTAAATTTGATCAGTTATTGTATTTGCACATCAAGACAAATTATGAAAAATAAAAAAAGAATAATTTTAGCTTGCACGGTTGTACAGTTCAAATAATTGAATAGAATAATTAAAAGAAACAAATTAACACCATGACACCTTATGTTTGTGTCGGTGTCATCTGAACAGCTATGCCACTTTTAATTTATAAAGTTTCAAAGAGGTTTTTTTTCCCAATATCATATAAATAATGGTTTACTGCAGCTTTAAAAGATTTTTTTTTTACATTAGAATGTGGTTTTTGTTTTTTACAGCAGATCATTCCCTTTTCCACGATTTTACCAAAGACAAGCTTAATTCAGAGTATTTGTTTATATAGCCAAAAAATCTTGCCAGAAATATTCCAAAAAATATAATTTGATGACATATTAAAATGGTCTATTTAAGGATTATTCATTTATATTTGATTATATGTCTTTTTCAATTTTACATTACATGTAAATGTAAATTCAACATTATTTCATCCATATACTTTTTCCTCAAAATAGAAATACTTTCCTAATATTAAATATATTTAAATATATAAAATCATTTACATATTAATAAAAAAAATCACTTTCATTCCTTATAAGCAAATGCAGAAACTATAATGGGACATAAATGACCCATAAATGACCAGATATCTTACAACGTAATAAATCTGGGCAATATAATAAATATTCACAATATATTTGCGAATATTTTCTCGGTATAAAATAAGCAACACCGTCGCTTTCATTATGATTTCAATGTGCTTTTTTATTTTGCAATAAGTTCCCTAATCGTTAGTATAATAATGTGCATGTCCAATTGGCATATCTGATTCCCAAGCAACAATGGATAATAAATTAAAATAAGTATGATTCATTTCCATATGTCATTTAAATTTGCCAAATATTAATTAATTCAGAATTCTGGTTTTAATGCACCATGACAAAAAAAAAATCCCTTGTATTCACTTTGTTGTCTTTTTTTTTAAATGTTTGCAGACAAATATTCATTTTTACTATCCCTCACTATGTTTATTTAGTGAGCCCCTTTAGTGAACCCCTTTGCACATAAATTGTGCAAATTTGCTGTGTTCTACACAATTCCTTCATGTTGTCCCATATTGGTTCCTTTACGTTGATTGCAAGTAGACTGAACATAAAACAATTCGGTGGGAAGTAGTTTGAACAAGCAATACCCAAGCCCCGTTTTGCATGGCAATACGTTGATTTTCATATCTAACACAGTGTTTCTCAACCATGTTCCTAAAGGACCAACAGCTCTGCACATTTTTCATGTCTCCTTAAACAAACACACCTGATTCAGATCATCAGCTTATTAGCAGAGACTGAAAGACCTGAAACAGCTGTGACAGACAAAGGAGACACGCAAAACATGCAGTGTTGGTCGTCCTCTAAGGAACGTGGTTGAGAAACACTGATCTAGCATGAACTTTTTCAACTTCTGACTACTTCCAAAGGAACACATTAAATCACATTGCTTTAAAAGTGCAAATGCTCATGTGGTCAAATATGGCCACTTCTTATTGACCTCACAAGCGAACATGTTGTAGAAAAGCCCACCAAAATAAGATATTCATACTTTATTGTGTTGTACCAAAATGATTTACTATTTACTATTACAAATTACTGATTTCACAGCTGTCATATTGACTGTCGAGACTGCATTACTGTTTCCTATCAAGAAAATGTTCATATTCTAAAGGCGTTTAATAATCATCAGCCACATGCAGATCCATGTATAGAGCATCTGCAGCTCAGCACAGGGGGTTGAAGAGACAAGACGTACTACAAAAGATGCTGCTCTAGTAGGAAATGTCTGTTTATAATAGATCTACAGAAGACAACAGGCTACATCATCATCGCTCTTATGATAAAACGCTTCCTGCACCAGACGTCACTGCTCAGTGGGACAAGCATGAAGCTCACTCAAATACCAGAAAATAAGATGCTTTTCCAGTCCAGATGAAGAGTATCAGGGACAGTAGAATGAAATTATTATTTTTTACATTAAATACAGTACATGTTTATTGTCAGATTAGAGCTGGAAGAATAAGCATTACAAAAAAAGTCTAAAAAATTTTGATTAAATAAATAAATAAATCACAATCTCAATCACTTAAGGAAGCTTCTCCTTAAAGGGTCACAAAACACCAAAACACGTTTTTTAGGATGTTGACAGTCATATATGTGTCCAACGCTGCTAAAAACACTATTGGACCCATATATTTCACCAAAAATTGTAAGTTGGTTGTTTTTGCATTGCTTTGAGCAAATTCGTTCTTCCGGTTTTGTAACGTCACGGCCATGAGATCCTTGTGTAAAATCCAGCTTGGAGACTGGATACCTGTCCCGGCCAGTACAACGTGACGTTTTAAGCATTTATTCATGAGAAAGACTTGGTTCAAACCAAGCGTGCTCTATTGTGAATGTGGTGATTAACCTCATTAATATGCATGATAGTTTCAAAGTGTTGCCAACTGTAAGTAAAACAAGTGAAAAAAGAAGAATTGTTCAGAGACATAAGTCGTCAGTGTTGAGTTTATAAATGTGCCGCAATGAATATTTTGCTTCCATTTCCCCAGGATGAGACACTCACATTTGTGGATTACAGTGGTCTACTAACACGTGACAAAAATACGTTTTTAAGGAACGTTTTTTTTTACCCGAGAGCTTTTCACATCTAGAAATGGTGAAATCCGGATTTGCCGCTCATCTCCTTTAAAAAAAAAGACACAGTTCATGTTGATTGTCCTATCTCTACAGATTTGGTAAGTGTGCGATCAATGTCTTTGTTTATGTTTATTCAGATGGCAAAAGTTAGTTAGTATCATAAGCAGTACTCTTTCACTTTTTCAAGACATACCTTTAAAATGATTTAGTTACTAAGTTTACAGTACGTTAACATCACTACAATATTATTGACTGAAAGATCCGCTGTAAATGCTGCTCTCCGAATGTAAACATGCAAACACCTTAATCAAACTATTACCGCCATGTAGGATTTTCGCCGCATTTTGTGACAGGATAGTCTATACATACACGGCTGTTTGACGATATTCTCTGCACCTTTCTGTTTGCATCTACCGAGAAATGTGGAGGTTTTTTTTCCCCCATACAGCATGCAGTATCAAATTCCATTAAAACAACACTCTATTAGAAGTTCCTTGCATCCAATATCTGGTTTGTCACGGGGGGCATGAATGAAATGTTCCTGAATGAAAGTGAAAGTGCCAAACTGCAGTTAAAGTCAACAAATTAGGAATGAAACACCCGAAATTACATAAAACACAGGAGTAAATGTGGATAGCGTGGTGACACGATGACGTTAATCAAATTATGTGCTACAACATGTAAAACGGGATCATGAAAGAAACATTCACAAAGCAACTCATGTAAACACCTTAATCATAATATTGTATTATTCAGATTAAGGCAAATAATTTGATTACTGATGTCTATGGAAACATAGTCACAGTCTATCTCCCCTGCGTCTATGTTTGTGTTGCCGCTATGAAAATCAGCACGTGCACGTACTAAAAAGTCCCCTTTTCATGCAAACCCTTCCCTCTTTCACCACTCGACACTCCTACCTAAACAAAGCTGGACTCACCCACTTTCCTGACTTTTTTTAAACAAGAGGTGTGAGAACACCCTGCTGAGACAGGGGGGTTTCGTGGCCCTTTAATGACAATGACAATCAGAGCGAACTTTGAATTCATAACAATTCAAATTAATGAAATGGTTTAAATAGCAACAAATATTACTTTTGAGTCAAAAAGTAAATCATGTAATTCTCAACAACGTATTAATGTACAGAAACATGTACTTCAGCCTACATTTTGGTGAGACCAGCAAAAACATACTTACATTTGACTGCAGTTTCTAAATAAACTGAGCAATAGAGGGCAGTATGATGCCAACAACTTTTACTCCTTTTCACACTTATGACATTTATCTCTGAATGTGGCTGTAGTCACTGGCTGTTTCTCAATTCCAAGAACGCAGAGAATGGACTTGCGTTCTTGTGGATATCGTTCTTGCCAAGTCACCTCGGAAGAACGAACTTGGGAGGCTGCGAGAACAGAGAATGCGTCCTGTGGGAAATTAGATGATTCCCTTGTTCTTCCTGATGATCACGTGATCTTCACACGTTTTTAGCGGAAAATTATTTAAACAATACAGCATTCATACAACAATTTGTTTTCCTCATTTTAATATACATAAGCACAAAACTCAGATTTTGACATAATTTCAGCAAATAAGTTTCATTTAGGCAAACTCCTGAGATAAGTAAGTTATATCTCTAAGCTTTAATAATAAATCTATATAAAATGCTGCCCTTCCCACATCCTTTATTCAACCGCAATGACTTCTGGGACTTCTCGAGCGAGTTTTGCACTCAAGTCTGCATCAAAGCAACCTCGATATCAAAAACACATCCGGGAACTTTTATGCGTTCGTCATTCTTGCGGTCTTGAGTGTTTGAACTGAACTTTGAGAGTTGATGATGACATTACACGAAAACAACAGGACGCAAGAGCGCTGAAGAATGCATATTGAGAAACAGCCACTGTGTATGTGAACAGAACTGGATTAAACTCTAAAAGTTGAACAGAACCAAATATAGCTGCAGTGCAAACATAGCCATTGACAGATTAAGATAAAGCATTTTTGGTGCCAAACTGAATTAATCAGCGATGCAAAATACAATGCTGCCCCATATAATCTACCTTTTCTCCCATTTTATTATTGTACGAGTTGTCTTTAGCAAAATGGCTTTTAAAAAAAGTAGAATTTAAACTAGCCGTTGCACAGAATAGCTCTGCTAGACCAAATTGAACCATTTTAATTAATTAACAAAAATCTCCTTTAAGCTTCTTTTAATCTCAAACTTTTAAATTCCCTTCATTTATACAATAAAACACTCTGGTGGTCTTAATAGTGTGCAAGGGCTTACAAGGGTCACTGAATTGTAACATGGCACTAATTTATCCTTCATAAAAGGACCCGAATAATATTCTTTCCATGTGTGACTGCTGAGAAAGGAACCGGAGCGCTCAGATTGATATCAATAAATGGCCTTTTCTTTGGGACTCCCACACATCCGTGGCTGGAACCACAAACCCTGTCTAAAGTTTCTGTCTTCGGGGGAAAGAAGAAGATGCACAGACAAGTGTAAAAAAAAAGCATGGGTTTGTGCCCCCTTGAGTCTTTAAGACCACATCTCACACCCCGACCACAAAAAAGCTGTGTGGTAGAAATAAGCAGAACCCATAGCAAACAAATCTAAAACAGATGCAACCAGAGGCAAAGGCAATCCACTCAACAACAAAAAAACATAGTAGGAAGACCTTCAATGCGATGATACAGCATTGTATGAGTTGCATAAATAAAGGACAGGGCTGTGCCTTTGCCACAAGTGATAATCAATCAGGCTTAACGTGCACAAAGACGAAGGATAACCACTCTCTGACATTTCATGCCTGACCACTGCCTTCCAAAAAGATCGTTGCCCTCAGAGATTCAGCGCCAGTGGCCCCAGACATCTTTTCAAGGAAGCTCTGCTGAAAGCTTGGCCTTTGGCTATTGATTAGGCCGGACCGAATCTCAGCACCTTCCCCCTCAACCTTTAAAGTTCACAAGGTCAGAGCTGGACAAGAGGAGGGGGTTGGGAAGAGGTGAAGCTGTGCCACTGGATGAATTTCTCTTCGATCAAGAAACTGGGCACACTGGAACAAAACACAAACTCAATCTGAGCCAATCAGAAATGGAAAAGAAATACACACGTTTAAATTTATTCATTTAGCAGACACTTTTATCCAAAGTGACTTACAAGTGAAGATTAAACAAGCACTTCAAATTAGGGCTGTACAATATATCATTTCAGCATCAATATAGCAATGTGTGTGTCCGCAATAGTCACATCGCAGGATATGCAATATTGAGTTGGGATTATAGTTGATCAGCACAATAGCTGAGAATACATGAGATTTGTGGAGTCATTGCAAAGTATGAATATAACTTTATCATTTGTTTGAAACTTTATCATTTGCATGCGTTTTAAAAGCATTTCAAGAGATGTTAAAGCATTCAGGCACAAAAAAAACTACGTTTGTTGCTATAACGAAGAATAATTTGACTGAATTATTAATACAATAAAGACTATACAAAGTTATTTTACATTTCAGTGTTCAATTTCTCTACCTGAATATTTTTTGACTGCAGGGAAAACCATAAAGCACTGTTTATTTTACTTTTTTCGTTGCTCTACTGTCGTTTTTATACATGATCCACACCCTTACGAAACCACCCCTATCAATCTAAATGAATGATTTATTTTTCAAGTAGAGCTATTCAAGCCAGATCTGGTGAAATTGTATTCATATCGCAATTATATAAATTGCAATGTCAGATTTATCCAATATCATGCAGACCTACTTCAAATCATTAGAAAGCAGCCATATATAAATGCCATGAATAGTTTTTTTTTTCAGGAAAAAGTGTGTCCTGCAGGTGGTTTGTCAAGCCGCTCACCTACTCAACTCACTCACTGATAATCACACAGTGTTTTAAGCAAGGTGTGTTGATAAGACAGAGTGCTTACTTTATGTGAATACACCAAAAAAGTGAAAAACTATTCAATAAAATTTACATTTAAGAAATAAGTTTTAATAATAGCTTTTAATGATCTTTAAATGATTGAGTTTTATAATTTGATGGGGTTTTTGTTTTTTACTTTTAATTATGTTTGGTTAAATGATAAATTAGACATTTATTTGCCCACTGGCTGATTTTTCTTTTTAGTTAAATGGATAGTTCATGAAGAAATGAAAATAAATTGCACTATTTACTCATACTCAAGTGGTTCCAAACCTTTATAAGGTTCTTTTTTTTCAGGTGAACACAAAAGAAAACCAAAAAAAAACCAAACTCAAACAAGAACAAGTGGATGTTTTGGGTGCACTGTCCCTTTAAGATCTACAGTATTTCAAAATATATACTTTAATTTAATTGACTATGGTAACCCTGACGTTGATAAATGAAAATATATAACATGTATTCAACTTAAAACAGAAGTGAGTGCTTAGGCATGCTTAATCAACAGTCTCAAATTACCAACTGTCATTAAAGAGCTGCGATAGACTAGTTTTAAGGATAAACAGTGTAAACTGTGACTAATATTTCAAGTTTGACCACATTGGCAAACTTGGTATGTCCTGCAATAGCATATCTTTAATAAAACAGCCTCCAGACAGTTTTTTTAACCCTTCACCAAAATAAAAAACAATTTTGATTAAGCAGTGCAGCAACCTCTAACTATTCCTCCACTAAACTGGACTATTATTCCACTAGCATCTATTTGATGACGACAAACATGGCCTGACTTGTCAGCAAGATAAAAGCTGCTTGTTTGTGGTTGCTGCCAAACTTTTGATTGTTTGGGATTGCATTAGTTTAAGTAGGATGAAGACAAAGACACGCTGGGCTGAGAGCCAAGAGCGGTTCAACTGCAAGAACAGTCAATTCAGTAGACGTTCTTCCATCATACACACCCTGAGAGACATGAAGGGCCATGAACAGAAACACTACTGAGGTTATACAATACAGATGCGAAAAAAAACAACACGCACATATTTTTCATACTTTTCAGTCAACCTGACCCCGATTGGATGATTATATAAGATGAGTTTTTGTATTTAAAAGAGAACTAGATGGAGCACAGTGAAATAAAACAGCAGGGGTCTCGTTTTTAAAAGCTAGATTATTTTTCACTTGACGTTGCAAGTGCAACACTTAAAGAGAAACAATCAAAATGTGTACAAGATGTTGAAGTGGCAGCAGGCAAAAGTATCTGTCAGAGTGAAAATAGTAATAAAAGTTGTACTTTAAAGTGGGAAAATTAAAGGGGGAAAACTTTTCCAAAATCGTCTTACCAACCAACAACTAAGGCCTAAACCCAATTCTATTTTTTAACATGTTTGTTGTAAAAATTCCTAATAATGACAAAAAAAAGTATTATTTGTGTCTCTCCTTCCGGGTGCAGCTATCCTGCCCTTGTGGCTGGTGTATTCTGCGAAATTGCCAAAAAATAAATAAATAAATAAAAAATTCTAAAAAAAAAAATTTGACATTCAAAGAGATATCTACCCCTTTCTCTTAGCCCTACGCCTTCAAGCTAAAGAGAATTGGGACACCACTACCCTAAAGCTATGGTCCCAACAAATTCAATTCCTGGAGGGCCGCAACTCTGCATAGTTTAGCTCTAATCACGTATGCCAAAGGTTCCCAGATGTTGCCGAAATGCTGTTCCGTGTGAATGCAGAAGGAAAACTGCTGGACTTTTGACGTCTACTCCAGCCAATCAGGGGTGCATTTCCCAAAACCATCATTAGCCAACTAAGGTCGCAAGTAGGCATGGGCCGATATAAGATTCTGACGGTATGATAACCTTGGATAAAAATATCACGGTTTCTCTGTATCACGGTATGGTATTGTGATTACTGCTCTAAAATATACAGTATTCTTTTTAAATGTCTGGGTAAAAAACTAATTTTTTTCCCCTTTGAACACAATATATTTTATTTTGAGAAACATTTATAATATTTTGAAGCAGTAAACGTGCCAGGCCAAATAATAAAAATGAATCATTGACGTCTGCTGTCTTCATTAGTTTCAAAAACACAGATTTATTTACAATTTAAAACGGCATCTTTGGATATCTTTTTCTGCTTTTTTAAAAAAAAAGAAAAAAAAAAAGAAAATTTTACACATACCTTAGGAACGGTATTAGAGAAAATTTTGGCGGTATGAAAACCTTGGCTTTTCCAAGCCGCAGTATACCTCGAAAACGGATATCGTCCCATGCCTAGTCGCAAGTTCTATTGTTACAGACATAGTTCGTTGATTTGCCGTTTCCCAAATCCATCATTCCAACATACATTCGCAAACTGCGTCGCAAACTTGAGCACTTGAAACTACAGCTCTGGAGCTGTAGTTAGAAACATAGTTCTTGGCTGTGTTCTATTCCCACTTATCGCCCCTACGCCCTATTCATTCTAACATTCAAATTTGGAATTATTAAAAATAAAAAAGCATTAAGGTAATCTCTCGTAGGTGTAATTTGCTTTCAAAGTATTTTTACAGTTCAGTTTTAGCGATCTTCATGTTTACAATTGTGCTCCCTTCGCAGTGCACTTTGAAAACATTTATATCATTTTGAACACAGCCTCATGACGAAAGCTATAGGTAAGCTATTATTTAAAAGCGGAATTTATGTTACGTCTCCAAAGCTTGTGAAAATAAAAAAAACATAGCAAACGTTAATTCTTTAAATTTATATTTGGTTATTTATTAGGTATCTGTACTGTATATGACATGGGCCTGATGATTAGAACTTTCTGCTGTGGTTTGCATGTGTCAAATTGTAAAAGTAGACTTTAAAAATGTTTTTAAAATAAATAAACAATATCCTATTTAATCATCATCATCATTAATATTATTAATATTATTATTAAAGTGAATATATTTATAATAAACAGCCTCATTATTTATTTATTTATTTATATTATTTATATATGATATTAGAATAGTGTTAGCTTTTGTAAGTGATTTTATGTTTTAGAATACAATATGTAAAGTTCAACTTCTCAATAATATTAGTAAAGCAAACACAGGCCCTATATATGTGCCATTTACATATATTTCAATTAATATATAAAGTGAGTGCATGTTTTTTCTAAAACTAATAAAGGATTTTATTTTAAATGCGTGTGCGTGTAAAACAATATAATTTGCACAAAGACTTGATGGGGTTGTTCTCTAAGAAGTTACTCCACCCCGTTAAGAGCATCATTATGGGCGTTTAATGCTATAACTAACGTGGTTCAAGTGATGGATCAGTGACAGAGAAACTGCGGCTTTTACTACGGGAAACACTCGTCACTACATCGTTCTTTTCCCAAAAGATGCATCATACTATGATAGTTCAGCCACGAGTTATGTCGTTTTTTGGGAAACGCACCCCAGAACATTCAGACACGTTCACATTTGACCGGTTTATGAAAATAAAAGCCTTTGAATATTTTTCTAGACATGTTTAGCTGCTAGATGTTAGTCAGATTATGTTTCTGTTTCTTCTTAATGCCAACTTTGTTCAAAATTATTGATAAAATGCTTATGATAAACCGCTGTTTGCCCAGCAAGAAATAGCCATCATTTTGCCGTCTAGGTGAAGTATAGACCAGATCTAGTCCGGCTACGTGTAACCCAATTTTAGCCCGAATAACTTCAAATTTGATTGTATGTTGTTTTTTTGTCAAATAAAGCTTATGGTATGTATGATACATCATCATGTAAGCAAAGTCAATAACGTTTATGAGGTACCTTCAAGTAATAGCCATACTTTCACTTTCTCTGTAAAGTATAGACCCAATCTAATCCGGCTATGTGTAACCCATCTCTAGCCCCAAAAAAACTTAAATTTGGTCACTTGTCTTTTTTGGCAAAATACCTTGGGATATGTATGATATTCCTTCAATTAAAGAAGTCAATCGCATTTATAAGGTGTTTGGGTTTATAAACATATATGTTATTTTCATAGCCTGACCGTAGCCTTGAATTAGCTCATCATCAGGCTGGCTATTTATAGCCCACTGATAGCCTAAACTGATTCACTGTAGTATTTGGCCGTGCAGCGCGTGCAATGGTTAATACATCACGTCCGCATTATCAGTACTACATCCACAAGAGTTAAGGTGTAATTTCGTGACATGTTCTATTTGTAGCCATAATTTAGCTCGGAATTAAATGGGCTTTACCCACCTCTCAAAATTGACATAAAGGTTTTAATTGTAGACTGCCTTTTTATTTTAAGTTAAAAATGAATATGGTATAATATATCTTATATATAATATCTTATCTATATCTTACGGTAGAACAAGCCAGATCTAATCAGTTAGGCAAAATGGACGCAGCTCCGTACTCCACACGACAGCTGCTTTGTTTTTTATTTATTTATTTAAAAAGCGCATTAAAGCTGAGATACAACCTGAAAGACGACAATACAACACTTATTATCATAATCATCAGCACTTTTAATAGTTTATTTTACAGACTTATAACATGCTGCTGTTCTATTGAAATTTTCATTTCAAAATGGCCACCGCGCCATCTAGTGGCTGTTTCCCAAATAGCACTAGAGTGTCACCTCTTGGTGATTCTATGCTCTTTGCTGCCATCGAATAGGCCTCATTATGTAGTGGATACTTTTGCACTCTCTAGACATTATTAGTATTTCCAACATGACTGACATAGTTAATGATGTCAACTCACAAACCATTAAAACTACATTTACAACAATATCATATATGATTGCTATAGTTCGTAATCTGTAAAAAGTCAAAAGAAATAGCGTGTCTAGTGTCTTGCAACCTACAACCCAAGGGAGGCAAGTTGTTTTAGTGGGAGCCTTAGGGAGGAACTGCAGGTGCGGTGAGGAGGCATCTTGAGTTGCTTTGAGCAACAGACCATAAACAATGAAAGAGTCATCAGCGCGGTTGCTAAGGCAACACATACACAATCATCAGGCTCTTTTGATCTGCTGGGAGAGAAAGAGCGAGCGCATCACATATTCATCTCAGGAAAGAGCATAGAGAGAGTGGAGGACAAAATAAAAGTAAGCAACCACATTCATCTCATAGAAGAAAGCATGAAACGCTGAAGAAATGCACCATCATGGCAGGAGCCTCGGCAGACTTGATTGTTTGCTGCTTATCTAAATGGCCAACGATTACCTCGCTGAAGCAAATAAGATATGATTGCACATTTCAAATTAGCATACATAACAAGTGCATCATGTTGATGCCAGCTAATCAGAAAAAAATACCACAAACAATTAGTCTAGCTAATATGAAGCCTCATACCAGCTAGTATATAAATAGTCATTGCAAGGTTTTGCTTGGGGGAAATCAATACTAGTCAATGAATGAGCGTTGGTGACACTGTTGGGAACATTTGAGCCGAGCAGAAATAAGCATTACACAGCAAAAAATGCTTTACTTACATAGGTTTTTTGACTGTTTCTAGTCCAAATATCTAACATTTTTTAAATCAAGAAGCATTTTCTAGACAAACAAAAAATAATGTCTTGATTTAAGAAATAATATGCCAAAATTAAATTATTTTTTTCTTAAAACAAGCTAAAGCTAATCTGCCAATGGGTTCAGCAAAATAATCTTATGTCAAAGAGAGTTTTTATTTTTTAAAGGGAATTATTTTTTTGCCATATTATTTCTTAAAACAACACAATATTTTTGGCTTGTCTAGAAAATGCGTCTTGATTTAAGCGTTTTTAGATACTTAGACTAGAAACAACACAAAAAAATCTGAGTAAAAAAAAATATTTTTTGCAGTGTAATGCTTATTTCTGCTCGGCTCGAATGATCCCAACAGTGTCTGCACAAAAATAGGCTCAAGTCCTTCTTAGAAGTTTAAACAAATTCCCCTTGTGAAGAGCCAGTCCACTAGAAAGCAAGCATCTCAGCTGCAAGAGTGCAAGTTTGGTGCAGAAAGAAGATTAGAAAAGATTAAAACACTTAGATTAAACTGGAGATGAACGAAATCTGAGACCTTCTGTGACTCAAGGAGAAATCTCTCACCTCCTGCTTCATCACATGAGAGAAACTGTACTCAATGAAGAGGCTGAAAGGGCTTTGGTATTGCTCTTCTTGTCTTAAGAGTTCTAGCCAAGGTCTTTAGGGAAAGGGCTCTCTGGAAACCAATGATGGGCCCCAAGGGAAGGATTTCTCTGCCTGCTCTTTCATCATGGCATGGATTGTTCTTACTCTGGACTGTTTCATGTCTGAGGCCTAAAATGGTCCACCAAAGACCTTCCATCTGCTGAGGCTGCATGTCAAAACATGCTTAAATATGAGCAGAGCAGGCCACACACTTTAAAAACTGCTCAAATAAAATGAAATACTTCAAAAAACGTTCCATGTGCAGGGTTCCACACAATTCATTTTTGTTGTCGCAACACAAATCTATTAGATTAACTTAACAGATTTAAGTAGATTGAACATAAAAAGATTGAGTTGTCCCCATAAAAATCTCAAGAATTTTGTTGTTCCAGCTCACTTTAAGTGATGTTTTATAAACAAATTTCAGGTGGAGCAAGATCAGTCTTTGACAAGGCTAATTCATCACACACAATCATTCTACTATCCAATCAGCTAAAGACCAAACCCCTATAAATAATCAAACACATCATGTTTTCTCTTGACTTCAGCATCCCTCCACCACCCCAACTCCCCACTATTAAACCCAATACCTATTTAAATCTGAGGGGGGAGCTTTCTGGAGCCGGGCTAGACACTGCACTCGGACCCTATCTCTCTCTATCCTGATATAGGGGAATAACACG
Organism: Danio tinwini; assembly: GCA_903798205.1. Classification (NCBI taxonomy): domain Eukaryota; kingdom Metazoa; phylum Chordata; class Actinopteri; order Cypriniformes; family Danionidae; genus Danio; species Danio tinwini. Next base: position 6,421,701 of record CAIGQZ010032545.1, read on the forward strand.
AGTTAGGGTGTTTTCCTGAGCTCAGAGCCCTCTCCCCAGACAGTACGCCAGATATGCATATTCTATTCAGTCAAATATCTGTGAGTGTGAACTCGTGAAATAAGTAGTTTGAACAAGCAGCAAAATATTTTTTGAGCGTATGTTATAGATGGTTTTATATCTGCACTCTAATGGTACGTTTACACACACAATATACAACAATGCTTTATAAACAATAAAGACTTTCATTTGCATTTTTGAAAAGGTTTTGCCCACAGACAAAAAATGTTGTCAAAACAAACCCCATTCATGTAAATCCACTAGAACGACTATAAATGTGCTGCACTCACAAATGCAAACAGTTCATAATTGAAAAACATTTAAGATGAATTTTCGATTCATTCCAACATTGAACTTGCAGTTCATCTTATGAAGTATTTTCTCTATTAGACCGAAACTGAACCTAAAGTTGCACTTAAGGAAAGGCTAAATCTGTTTGAAAAAAGCTCATTTGTATAAAATAATTTGAGACAACTGTAAATAAATTTCCCAAATACTTCAATTCCCTGTGAAATCAAAATAATTTTTTAAATGTCAATATCCATATGTTAGTCTTAAGATATCTATAAGCTTGTGTGTGCCAAAAACAGTAAATATCTGGACTTGGATTTGCAAGCTATAAGACTGCATATCTCAGGCCCCGTTTACACTAGTATGTTTTAGTTTTAAAAGTTTTAAAACGCGTCCACACTAGTGTTTCACCCAGCGTTTCTGAACAGCTCTCCGTCTACATATAAACGGTGAAAACGCACATCACGTGACCACACACACACACTCTGGCATGCACTGCAGCGTGCTTTGTGCACATACCCAAATGAGAGTTGTGCACATCGGACTGTTCATCACGGATCTCCCGCTGGATCTAATCTCACTATATTTGTTAAACGTGATATTTAATTCATCTTGTTGTCTATAGCTAACTACATATTCCCTGACTTTGGTCTTTTGAATCTATTACTTGTTCTCAGGTAACGTGTTTTGGCTGAGTGCAAATATAAGTTAGGTTAATATCTTAATTAATGTAACCATGTACACTGATTCTGCACACCGGACTGATTGCTTGCCTTTATTTTCTCTATTGTATAAACTTATTGTGCGTTTATAATGGCCATTATTAATTATTAAACTGATATTCAATAAAAGAAAAGGTATGTTTTGTATTTTCAATGAAAATGAAAGAAGGCAGTATAGAATCCATTTTGTTATAAATATGCATGAAGATGACGCTCATATTATGCTGCTACACGACGCCTTAATGTTTCTGCTGTCTGTTAAGTTGCTAATATCAAAATGAAAATAGGCAGTTCCTTATGTCATGTTTTCATTTTATTGTTAAGAAAGTGAAACAGCATAGCCAGGGTAATGTGAATGACTTTATAAAGTACACACTCGAGAGTTTTTTTCCATATCAAACTTGCGAAGTCTGAACTTACAAGGAGAGGATGCAGGACTGAACTGTGTGTAGGCTACTTAATATTGAGGAAAAGCCCCAATGAGATAGGCCAATGTCTGCAGCCCCGCCTCCGTTTTCAGATGTCTCCACTTTCCCCCATCCACATTGACACGGAGCAGCAGCATTTTAGAATGAAAACGGCCTCTCCAGCATTTCTAAAATGCTGACAAACAGTGACAAAATTTGCATTGAAAACATATAAACATGAAGTTTGTCACATTTGCCTAAATAAAACAATTTATTTGAAGTCACCTTATACTTCAAATCCTCTGACCAATCAAATGCTCTCTAGTATTAGACATAGCCTACCCCCTTCAGGACGCTTCTCTTTCTTTTTTCTTTTTTTTGATGCACTGGATCTCAACGGCTCTCGCTCTCAGAGCTGTGATTAAAAACAAAACACTACTGGCTGTTTTTTAGAAATGTGAGGCGCTACTTTATGTCCCACCCCGTCTTCATGTTTCAGTTAAAATTATGTCACAAATGCACATTTCAAAACACTTCACATGACCTTTAAAAATAAAATATTGAAGTTTGATTTTAGGTTTTAGGTTTTTTTTTTGGTAAAACAAACTGCAATAATCTGTCATTTAAAACCTTTTTTTTTTTACAATGAACACAAAGACACACAAGCTTATCAAACAACCTAACTCGGGAAACCCTAACAACCCCTTGCCTTCCGATGGTATTGTTAAAGTTGATGATGGCCAAGTCAGGGTGTGACATGTGGGTGGAGAAAAGCGGATTTTATTGGCTGGAGTGAAAAGCCCAGCATGCGTGGAAAGACTGGGAAAGAGACAGGCTGAGTCTATCAAACAAGAGCGAGAGAGAGAGCAGACACAGATGGTCCCATCAATAACCCCCACTCTTTCTTCCACCACCAAGGGTGTTCATCCACTGTTTGGCCACCAGAATCTAGCACAAAAGCTTAGGGTCTGGCTGGAGCAGATGGCAGGTATTTGTGGACCTGTGGGGAGCAGCGGTGCTGGACGGCTTGAGCAGGAAGTGTGGGAATTTGACTGCAAAAAGAGAGTTCATTAACAATAAAAGGCGGTAAATTGTAATGACATAGCTGTCAAGTGGAGGCATTGTTTTAATTACTTTAAGCTGATTTAGGGTGATTTTTATGTAGATGTTGTTTATAATATAGGTTAAAGCCAGAAGGAAGGGCTCCAGCAATGCTATTCAGAGTCTATGCTGTACTTGTGGAATAAAACAAACTAAATAAAATAAAATAGTTTCTAGTGTGTGTTTGACAAGGGCTTTTAAAAATTTGATAATTTTTTTTGATAATTAGGGACCATAAAAGTCATGGTCAATAATAAATAAATAAATAAAAATAAAATAGTTAGAATGAAGGGTTCCAGTAATGCTATTCAGCACTGATACTGAACTAACTACTAAAACTAAAACTACTAAAACTAAAATAGTTTCTAGTGTATAATAAATAAATAAATTAAATTAAATTAAACTGTTAGAGTCAGAATGAAGAGTTCCAGTAATTTTATTCAGCACTGATACTGAACTTGTGGAAAATAAAATACAATTAAATTAAATTAAATTGTTAGAGTCAGAATGAAGAGTTCCAGTAATGTTATTCAGCACTGATACTGAACTGTGGAAAACAAAATAAAATAATATACAATGAAATAAAATAAAATAGTTTCTACTGTGTATTTGACTTTTAAGGCATTTAAAAACATAAAAAATATATAAAGAAGAAAAAAAAAGATAAAACATTTTTTTATTAGGGACCGGAGAAGTCATGATCAATAATAAATAAATAAATAAACAAATAAATAAATAAAATAAAATAGTTAAGAGTCAAAATGAAGGGTTCTAGTAATGCTATTCAGCACTGAAACTGAACTAACTACTAAACCTAAAACTAAAACTAAAGTAGTTTCTAGTGTATAATAAATGAATAAATAAATAATATAAAATTGTTAGAGAGTCAGAATGAAGAGTTCCAGTAATCTTATTCAGCACTGATACTGAACTTGTATTTAATAAAATAAAATAAAATAAAAAATAAAATAAATTAAATTGAACTGAATTAAATTGTTTCTAGCATGCAAAAAGTTGTTGACAAAGGCTTTAAAAAAACAATAAAAAATAAAACTGATTTAAACTAAATAGAAATAAATAGGGACAGGAAAAGTCATGGCATCTCTTTTCCTGATTAAATTGCTTTACATTATTCACTTATGTATATCAGAGTTATGTAGCAAATATTGGTATGTGCGTATGTTCATTTTTTTGTTTGCAGACAAATTTCAGCAATTTAAAAACAAACTTAACCACAGTTACTATCAAGTTCATTTAAAATATACATGTGGCTTTGATAACTAACTGTAGAAAAAATTTGAAAGTGTACTAAATGTAGAAATATTCCAAATTTAGTCAGTTTAGTTTGTATCACACAAGATCACAAAGCTCAATCAATGCATAATAATCATCAAATAAAATAGATAAATGTTACCCATCTCTATAACCATCTTGAAATGACCCAGATCTGTTCTTCCCTTCAGAGCACATGACAGGGCATTTGTGTCTCATCAGAAAGCTGCATTAGAGGTCATAACATTTATAGTGGGAAATTATTCCTGCATGACAGGTTGAGGACAGTGTTTATGTCAAGAGCCAGCAGGAGCAGGTCAGCGACTCGTGACCCGGTGCAATGAAAAAACACCAACTGTGTGAGATCAAACACACAATCTGGCCAAAGAAAACATTTCTATTGTTCTTTGCCAGCAGGGCAGGGGACCACATTTTTTTCAAGTGCCATTCATAGATTCACATGTTCCTTTATTAGAAACACCAGTTTCACACTGCTTTTTAATGCAATACATCTAATCAGCCAATCACGAGGAAACAGCTCAATTTATTTAAGCATGTAAATGCAGTCAAGATGATCTGCTGAAGTTCTGAATACGGATCTAAGTGGCTCTGAATGTAGTTGTTGTTGGTGCAGCATTGACCAGTTTGAGGATTACCAAAAGTGCTGATTATACAGGATTTTTCATGCACAACCATATCTCAGGGGCTACATTTACATGACAATAATGTAACCAAAATTTGAAAAAGTTTATACAAAACAATCTGCATACACAGACCATGAAAACGGCCAAAAACGCTACATTACGTTATGCGCCAGACAAGTTGGTGGCATCAACTTGTTAGCAAACAGTAGTTTTCTTAAAGGAAGTGATGAGGTTTTTTTGTCCATGCCTTTGTGCTGGTGTGTATGTAGATTTTGCTTTGTGTGTCTCAATTTTGGTTGTAATGTGAATAAATCCACACTTTACTGACGGATCAAACCCCTAAACAACTACAACAACACTACCACATACACACAATCTAACCATGGGACACACAACATCATCATTTTCACTCTAGTTCGTCGAGTTTTTACACAGACACAACAATGGCAGCATTTTTTAAAAACTTAATTTGTAAACCGTTTTCAGATTTATGCGATTTCAG
>CAIGQZ010032545.1:6442604-6456766 GCA_903798205.1 Danio tinwini
ATATATATATAGTAAAAAATATATATATACTATTTTCCAAAGTGTATATAACATATAACTACTACTGTAAGAAAATATCAGAATTCGGTAACCCAAACTAATACTGTTTATATTTAATGAGCCTGCTCCCGAGCAGATTTGAGCTACCAGAACTGTTGCTATGACAACAACTCCGAATGAGTTTTGAAGAACGAAACGATCCTAGATAGTGTCAAATCGTCAATAACCAAATCCAGCTAACGGAGTAATCCACGTACGAAGAACAAACGCCTGGGGTGCCCAAACTCGGTCCTGGAGGTCCGGTGTCCTGCAAATTTTAACTCCAACTTGCCTCGGCACACCTGCAGGGATGTTTCTAGAAAGCCTAGTAAGAATTTGATTATAGCTAGCCTAGGTGTGTCTGATTGGCTTTGGAACTAAACTATGCAGGACACTGGCCCTCTAGGACCGACTTTGAGCACCCCTGCTATAAACAGTCAAGCAACCCTTTTCTTGGGAAAATGTCCACAGATTGGTCCAGCAAGAGGGAATCTTGCCATTTAAACTGGTTGTTTTAACTCAAAAAGCAATCTGATATGTTCTCCACTACTTGTAAAAGTTGTTGAAAAGGGTAAAGCATTTTAAAACCTAGTTCACACACCTGTACTCTCAAAAAATGGCATTTGCTGTTTGTTCAAACTTCTTATTTAAAATGAGCTGAAGCAACACAATTATTGAGTATTTTTGAGACAACTTAATTGTTTTACGCTAAATCTATAACAATTACTAAGTTAACTTAATTTCTTAATGTCATCCAAACACAAATTGATTGTGTGGAACAGCATTTTTACAGCGCATTTACTGTTGTCGAATGTGTAAACATGGCCAGAGACAAAACACAGACAAACTTATGTGCACCTGTCCCTTACAACATGGATGGCAACCTTTAACAGTCAATAAAAAAGCATAACTGTCAACATTGCAGGCATAAATTTCTGCTAGAACAAGTCTCCCACATTCATTCATGGAAAAAATAATAATCTGAGGGCTGTTTTCATGTTGCTACAACTCCATTTAGCTGCAATGCAAAGCTAATGAGATGCTCAGCACGGGCGGATTCAGTGCATCATGCTGCTATTAACCGTCTTAGTCATCATCAGAACGAGGGACTGGAGTACACATTCCTGCCAAATGAACAGCAAGCGCCCTGTCATGGTATCAACATACCTCTCTCTCTCTCACACACACACACACACACTCGCTGCCTCTACATAAATAATAGTCTTTTCTGTCTGCAAAGAGCCCTGGAGGACTCAGGCTTTGGGGTGATGCCAAATCCCCATGGTTACTAGAATGCAGCAACTGCCTCTTTCCTCTGATGATGATGATGATGATGATGCTCAAGAGATGAAAAGGAAACAGACCATCCGGCTCCATTTGCTGGAAAGTAAGCTGGAAGTTTTTTCAGAAAGCTGACCTTCACTCGGGGTGCTCACATTTGGCTAATAATGAGGTATTTTGACTCTTCTAGTCATTTAAAGTGACTGGATACACGTATTTATTTCAGGAATTTATAATGCAAGGGTTTCTCAACAATGACTCAGATAAGTGAGTTGGTATAAAACACACACACACATTATCATCATCATCATCATCTTCTTCATCTAAATATAACAGGGTTGCATGTCATGAGAAAGGCAGTCAAGTTGTATTTCTAAATTCTCCTTTCGGGGTTAAAACATGTGAATTTTTATGAGTTTAAAATTGCCAGATACCTCTTAAAGGTTTATTATCATTTTAGTGTCTAAAGATGAAGATGAAGAAAAGAGAATAAAGTTTGCTTAAAGGGATAGTTCACCCAAAAATGAAAATTCTGACATTATTTACTCTCACTTTTTTCCAAACATGTTTTAGGGTTTTGTCTTGTTTTTCTGTTGTTGTTCTGTTGAACACAAATTAAGATATTTTGAAAAATGTTATAAACTGGTAACTATTGACATCCATGTTAAAAAATACATAAGTCAATGATTACAGGCTTCCAACATTCTTCAAAAAAATCTTCTTTTGTGTTTAACAGAGGAAAGAATCTCAAGTTTGTTTTGAATATGTGAATGGAGAGTGAATTGTGTCAGGAATTTCATTTTTGTGTGAACTATCCCTTTAACCTCCATTATTATTATTTCTTAAACATACAGTGCTCAGCAAAAATGAGTACACCCCATTTTGAAAATAAATATTTTTATCCATTTCTCAGTGAATATAGGTAATATATTTCGGTGAATTTGAACAAAACAGATTTATTACATGAATATATTTATTACAATAACATTTTGGTCACCGAATATCTTTAGAAATAGAAAGATAATACATCGAAACTCATGCGAAATATCAGGGGAAAAATGAAAAACTGCAAAATTTCAACAAAAATGTATACTTTTTTTGCATCTCTTGAATTTAGCTTTTTTTTAATGTTTTATTTTATATTTTTTCTAACATACATTTGTGTGTACTAATTATGGACCATTATCATAAGTTATTTTGTTAGATAAGCTCCAGATTTGGTTTCTGTACTGACTAATCTAATGTATATGCACAAATATAATATTGTACAGCTTCCTATAGAAAATATTAACTTAAATGAGAGATTTGTGAGGGGTGTAATCATATGCTGAGCACTGTAGATGCAATTTTACTTTTAAATATATTAAAAGTCCATGTGGCATAATCCCAATGCAAAAAGCCACTCTGCAGTCATAAGTATTATTATATATAGTAGTCATTTTTGCACTATAACGTTTTGTGAAATATGTTTTGTCGAGAAATAACCTAAATATGTCAAAATTTGGAATCAAAAATGTAATTAAAAATTATCAAGTTCATATCAGACATACCACTTGACATTTTAGAGACATTAAATGAATTTCTTACTTTAAAAAAAAAATAGTTCAGTCAACTAGTTCTAAAAACTTGCCAAACTAGATACAGATTGTTTTTTTATTTTTTAAAGAGTTCAGTCTGTGCATAAAAGCATCATCATCACGATGCACAAGTGATCTACTCAATGATTAAATACTGCATGAAACCGTCCTTCAACTACTCCAGCAGTTTGCTCCTTACCTTTGACTTGAGTCTCGTACTCTACAATAATCTCTTTATCCTTTTTGAACTTCACAGGAGGATTCGACATTTTCAACATCGAATAGAAGAAATATCAACAATTCAGTTATGAGTGTTTGCAAACTGGCGTATTTGAGGAGGGGGGTCTCACTACAGCGGCCAGTGCATCCCAGAGAATCTTCTTCAAGTTGCTCAGGGCAGAAAAATCCCCAAAAACCAAACGCAAATGAATCCCGGTTGTAATTCCGCCGTGAACGCGATCAAAACAGAGCGCGCACGGGAAGAGTTTCCTCCCAAACAAGTAACCCTTTCCTCGGGCAAACGTCCACGGCTTGTTCCAGCAAGAGGAAAATCCAACCCTCCGAGCTGCTCTTTAGTCACCCGCCGACGGATTGGGGCAACATTATGGCATGTTACTCTGGACTGGCGTGATTTTCAGCACCTTTTCCTCGCGTCTGGTCGCCGGACAGTTTCACGGATTCTGACTGACCTCAAAGCAGCTGGAAAAGCAAGCGGTTGGAAATGGGAGGGATTGGAGGTGGAGGGGCGCACGTAGCGGAAACGTGGACGGGATTGACAACTTTCCTAACCAGTTGCCTGTCCCTTAAAGTCGTTTTTGCGTCGTCTGTACAAAGTCGAGCGATTCAAAAGTAGTGCATTTGGGATTTTAGTGAACATAAGCTAAATAGTTATGTATATTTTTTATTTAAATTATGATATATTAAACACTACAAATTAATTGTGATTAAAAACTACATGACTTACAATGACCCTATAATCAGGTTTTAAATTAGGAAGTGTGAATATTTAAAGTTTTAAACTAGTTTTAGTGTGCTGTGTAGGACGCCTAGTGGTCAGTATGTAGAGTTACAAGAAAAATAAATCACATTTTAACAGAGAAGAAACTATTTTTGATTTTGAAAGATTGCTTTCAGAAGATTGAACCCCTACTGCTCTGTTCAATACAAAAATATATATATGTAAAAAAATAACATTACATCAATTAAGTATAAAATACTTTCATAGACATCGATGTTTATGTTGTGTACGTTAAGTCTGCAAAATGATATTATTGTCACGCAGCGCCTCTAACAGGACAGCTGTTTTGTTGCAAGACCTTAAGTGAATTTCTTAAAAACTATTTTAAAGTTTAAGAGCATATTTGTTTGCAAAAAAAAACTTTTACAATTTTTAAAAAATGTTTCAGCATGCTTTTGTCTTTTAATTTTTCTACTTTTACCCTACTAAAAACAGCTTAAACCAGCCTAAACTAGCTAGGCTGGGAGCACAGCCAAAAGCAGCTATGTCCAGCTTAAACCAGGCTGGTCAAGCTGGTCATTTTCCAGCCTGACCAGCTAAGACCAGGCTGGAAGTGACTGAAAACCAGCATGGACATGACTAAAACCCCTCTAAAACCAGGATGGTCGACCAGCTAAAACCAGCTAACAAATTTAGGCTGGTTTAAGCTGTTTTTTCCAAAACAATTAATTTATAGATGGTTTTAATCTTGCAAAGTCAGACTTTTAATTTATAATACACATTATTGATTCCGAAGGGATTTAAATACAATACAATTATTTAAATTACAAAATGAAGCCCCCATTGTCCACCGTATTACTCAAAGGCATCACGACTCACACTGACATTTTATAATACTTTACCTGAACATTGGCACTGTTTTTTCCAACTGAAAAGGCAAATTTTTATTTAAAAACTTAATATTTAAATACCTATCAGGACCCCTCCAGCACTGTTTGTGTAGTCTAAATGCTTGATAATTCAAAATCAGGCAAGGTTAAGAATACAAACAGGTTAAAAGTTCTTTAATTGCATTAAGCTGAATCCAAAAAAAAAAAAACATTGAAGTGAGAAAAATGGTAAATAACCCAATTTAGCTGCAATATTTTTTTTTTTTTTTTTTCATTGAAACATGAAGACTTAATAAATTAAAATTTTACAGTAGGAAGGCATTAATATACTGCACAATATGGTAAACCACGTTATATTAAAACATACAGTAGCATCTCATTGTTTCACAAGTAAAACATCAATGTAAACAAACCAAATGTCTAAAAATAAGTGACAATCAAAATGAGGTTGATGCATAGCATCTGCCCGCTGTCTTTTTAATCCATTATATGTTAAAAGAATAGTTCACCCTAAAATTCTAACTCCGCCATCATTTACTAATGCCATTCAAAACATATATATACTTTTCTGTTTTTAAAGTGATAGTTCACCCACATTTACTCACTCTCAGGTCCTTGTAATCCAGACTTAAGTGAACATTCTCAGGACCCTTTGTTGAAGCTGCGGATTAAAGGAAATAATTATGTAAATAATGTTTAGTTTCTTGCACAGACGGATCATTCCGCTTCATAAGAGCTCAGAGTATCATCAAGAATCCCCGGGAGCAATTTTGGTTTGCCCGAATATTTGTCTTGACTCTAGTCAATAGTCATTGACTAGCATTCTTGAATCACAATTTTACCTAAAAACATACTTTTATGCACTAAACTTTTTTTGTTACACTTAAAATAATAGTTTTTTTTTTTCTTACAACTTAAAAGATTTTAATTATAAAAATAGGCCACTTTTACAACTCCCCTAAAGTTATATAATTGAGTTTTGCCATTTTTGAATCCATTCAGCCAATTTTTGGGTATGGCAGGAACACTTTTAGCTTAGCTTAGCATAGATCATTGAATCGGATTAGACCGTTAGCATCTCGCTCAATATAATAAACAAACAGTTTTGATAATTTTCCTTTTTAAATGATGACTTTTCTGTACTACATTGTGTAATAAATGAAAATTAAAAGTTGCTATATTTTTTTAGCCTCCTATAGCTAAGAACTATGCTCTAAATCCAGCTTAATAATTAAGGAACTTTATTTTTACAGATATTATGCTATTATGAAGCACCTGGAAATTGGCTAACTAATATAACCAACTTGACCAGTTGTTTTCACAGGTGGAACTGAGGATTATTTTCATGCACTCTTCATTCCTTTTTGAGCAAAATGCTAATAGTCTAATCTGATTTAATGATCTATGCTAAGCTAAAAGTGCTCCCAGGAGACCAGGAGATCGCCTCAATGGATTAAAAAAATGGAGTGTTCCTTTAATATGTGGACGTTTTAAGTAATTAAGTTGAAAACATTCAATTCTTTTAGTTGTAACAAGTAGAAGTATTTTTTTAATCATCCAAATCGTTCATTTTTTAAGGTGTACTTATATAATATAAATACTATATAATATATAGTAATAACGTTACTATAAAAAAATGTAGCTGCTATTTTAAATGTTTACATTAAATCAAATTTAAATGATCATAAATCAATTGACTTCAAACATCAAATTAAATCCCTCTTAACTTAAAAAATTAAGTTGCAATCAACACAAAAACATTGTTATGCCTCACACAAGATTTACTTTAACATCTCAAGTCAATTTAATCAAACGTAAGTTGAAAGAACTTGCAAAGTAAATTCGATTCAATCTAAAAATTCAGAAATCCCTTGATCTTGCTGGCTTGAGGATGAGTAAATTAAAACAACCTCGTCATTGTCACCTAAACTACCCCTTTAACATTCTCCCACCTACTCCTATGTCATTTTGAAGAAGTTCTCCTCCAAAACCTCAGTGAATCTGTCTTTCATCTGCTGCCGGAAGCTGCTGTACCACTCCAGCAGTCTCATCCTCCTCTCAGTTTTTTCCTTCTGGCTCATCGCTCTCTCTCTCTCCAGGATAACCGGCAGCTCCTTCCAGTCCTTCAGGAAGATGAAGGGAGCTCCGGCATCTTTAAGCAGCCGCAGCGGGGACGGGTTTCCAACAGCGCAGGCTCCCGGAGTCAGGACGTCCTCCACCACGGGCACGGAGCCATACGCACAGGCTTCATAGATGCGGTAGCACTCGCTGTTCACTCCCACCGGACAAAGAGTCAGGTCACTCTGAGCTAATGCCATCTGGTACTGTCTGGAGGTGTCTGAGGTCTCTTGAGGAAGCCACCTGATCACAAGAAGTGTAAGAAGAATTTTAAAGGTATATACAGTTTAAGTCAGAATTATTCGCCCTCCTGTGAATTAGTTTTCTTTCTTTTTCAAACATTTCTCAAATGATGTGTAACAGAGCAAGAAATTCTGGAGAAAGACATATTTGTTTTATTTCAGCTAGAATAAAAGCAGTTTTATTTTTTTAAACCATTTTAAGGTCAATATTATTAGCCCCCTTATCTAATATATTTTTGGATAGTCTACAGAACAAACCACTGTTATACAATAACTTGCCTAATTAACCTAGTTAAGCCTTTAAATGTCACTTTAAGATGAATACTAGTATCTTGACAATTATCTAGTAAGATATTATGTACTGTCATCATGGCAAAGATAAAAGAAATCAGTTATTATATTATGTTAAACTATTATTATAATGAGCAGTAGTACATTTGTTACTGTATTTAATTATGTCAGTTAGTTAACAGATGATAACCATAGAGCTGTTCAGTCTTAGTTCATGCTAGCTCCATTACATAAAATACTTTTAATGTGGATATCGTATAATGTGATCAATATCGATATTGTTAATGTGAGCATATCGTAAGTGGAATGTAATACCACAATCTAACAGCGAATGTAATATATGAATTTAATAAATTATATTTTTAAATAATATAATACATTACACATTATGTATTCATGTTAGGTATAATATTAAGAAAAAGCATCTTCATTATCAATCAATGTAAACTTTAATATAGTTTATTTAGCCTAATAAGCCGTGTTTTTTTTTTATCTGTTCGTTTGTATATTTAAAAATGTTTTATAATTTGAGGTTTTATTTTTGTTGGCTTTTAGGCCTGTAACATCTGGCAAAGGTACAATAAATAAAAAAACTAGCCAGTGGCTAATTTGACTACATTTACATTCTGGATTGTTGATTAATCTACTGTCCCTTTGTTGAAGGGAAAAATAAATAAATGATAAGAAAATTAATAAATGATCTAGCAGAATTTTCAAAGTTAATTAACATTTTCCATTTCAAAATATCATGTTTAATTTAATACGTCACCTGTCATTTCTTTGTTAGTAAAATAAACTAGCCATTTCTCAAAATCTCAGTTTCTAAAAAAAAATTCTGTGAATTCAGCAATGTTTGGGATATTATTTAATTAAGAATTTAAAACTTTTCTGACCCTAAACTACTGAAAGTAAGTAGTAAGTTTAGTTTTATGAAGTTTTATTTGCAACTTTACCTGTATGGAGAAATGTGCAACTTTCAATTTAAAATCAGATGTCTGAAATACTAGACGTTAGATCCAGAAACACATACTTCTCTCTAGCATGCATGAGGCAGTCTTTCTCCATGTCGTTCTGCTTTAGGACATTCATCAGAGTTTCCCTGGAGGAGTTTTTGTAGATAGTGCCAAGAAAGTTGCACAGGTATGGCCTGTCCTTTTTCACCATCTGACTGCCAAGTGTGACTACTGGAAAATGCCTGTATCTGCAGAGAAAGCACATTGTAAACCGTTAAAATAACAGATTTAAGAACAAATAAAATCAAAACTAACCATATTGATTTAGTTAGCACATGTTGCTAGTTTTATGTTGAACAATTCATCTGTGCATGTCATTAAGAAAAAAAATAGTTTGGCCTTGTAATCTTTAATTGAAATCTGTTTTCAGTTAAATACTCAGAAGCTAACATGCTTAACCACGCCCCTTCAACTGTCAGTTTTGACAACAAACAGAAATGTCTGTTAGGTTGTAATAACTCTCCTGAAACCCTTTTCCTCATCTTTCTGAATGAAATCCCTACTTTACTACATCCAATTAGCTGGCAGCAGAAAAAAACAAACCATACCCACTGTTTTCTTATTTAATATTCCATTTCTCTACAAACTGTCACGATTTTTTAAAAAATGGTCGCAACATCTGGTTCATGCAGGCTTTAACTACATGACTAGTAGTTAAAAGTTTGGAATCAGTAAGATTTCTTAAGCCTATTTTGCCCAAGCAAGCCTGCATTTTTAAAATAGAAAATACAGAAAAAAAGAAACTGTAAAATTGTGAATTGTGAAGTGCCTTCTGAAATGTTCTAAAATGAACATGGACTCCTGTGTGTAGTTTCAGTAATTTCACTTTTATGTCAAAGAATAGGATCTTGGCATCACCTTTAAAATGGAATAAAAATAAGAGTTTAAAGAAAATTTCAGAGGCACTTTAGAGGTTTTCAGGGGTTTTTGCATCTGAACTCAGATCAATTTTAATAAACCGTTTTCTCATTTTATATAGTCTAAACTTTATTTCTGATTCAAAGGTGATTTTCAGCATCGATTCAGGGTCACGCCACGCAATTAGTCAGAAATCATTGTATTATGGTGATTTGCTGTTCTTTTATTATGAATTACTATCTGTAATCAATAATTTTATTTTTTTTATAGTAGCATGATTTCACTTAAGAAAGTGCACATTTTCCATTGCTAAACATTTTTCTTGTTTTTACAAACTATAAAGTAACAGAACACAATACAAAAATACTAAATAAAAGTTCCATAAAATAAAATATATGAAACAGTACAATAAAATGGTAACATTATATCAATAATTAAATATACACAGGTCAGAGAAGGTTGAATCTTTATTTATCCGCTCAACTTTAGTTTAGTTATTATCAGCTGTAAATTCCAAATCTAAAGAGAGGATTAAGAGGGGAAGTGCAATGGGTCGTAAATTGAAAAATGTTTGTTCTGAGGATGGGAATTAGGTAGTAATATTTCTACGAAGATTGGATGGAACAATCTAATGTTTTCAGTCCACTTGGACCAGATATTTCTAAATGCATTAATTTGGAGCCGAAGGGAGAATATAATTTTTTCCCATCACATAAATATTATATACTATTTCTAGCCATTCTTGGATTGTTAGGGATTCAGAAAGTAACCAGTGTCTTGTAATCGCTTTTTTGGCTGCAATTATTAAAATATCAAGTAAGTATTTTTTAGATTTACTTATTTGGATATCAGCGTTTCCAAAATAAATTACTATGAATTGAAAGGGTAGTGTAATATTAAGTATGTTTTCTATTACTCCATGTACTTCTTCCCCATAATGATTCTTATAGACTATATAGATATAGAATATATACTATCCTATATATATATATAGAATATAAATTTTAAGAAAGTTCAAAATTTATTTATTGAATTTATTCAAAATAGTTTTTTTTATTATTATCTTGAAGAATTTAATGTGTCCTTGATGAATAAAAGTAAACACTTTTTTTAATGGTACTGCATTGCAGTTTCCACAAAACATTATAAAGCAGCAATTTTCAGCACTGATAAAAATCAGAAAGTTTCTTTAGGAAAAAAAGTTCAGATTTTTTAAATCACAGAAATAAATGATATACTAAGAATAAGAAAAAGTTATTTTTAATTGCAATAATATTATTATTTTACAATGTTACTGCATGTTTGATCAAATAAATGCCACCCTAGTGAGTATAAAAAAAAATAAATAAATAAATAAATACTGCTTACGTGGCAACACCCAGAGGCCACTGGAAGATGTCTTTATCATTGACCCATGGACTGTCGTACACCAGAAAAAGCAGGTCCACAAACCCGCCATTTCTTTTCAGGTAAGGACTGATCCAGTTGTTATTGCACTGCTCGTTGCCCAATAGGACGACAGCGATCCGAGAGACGGTGCGGGCCTGAATCAGACTCTGGACGTGCTGCAGCCACTGGACGGAGTAGGAGATCTTCTGCTGCTCGCGGCCGTTCAAAACCAACACCACGCTGTCTGTGTCAGGAGGAACATGCCCTTGGACCACTGCTGGACCAGTGTAGAAACTGAGGACAGAGGCAGTTACAGATTGAGGTAAAGTTAGATTTACATTCACATTCGTTCAGTGACAACTTGTGACACGGTCTATATTATTTATCACACTACGTTGAACGTTTGGTCAGAAAGTGCATGGAAGTATGACCTCAAAACAACATTAGCACTATTTAATTAGCTGTGAACAATGTTGCAAATAATACTTCTGAAATGATATTGTGAAGGAGGAAGTTTGATTGTGCGTATATAAAAGCAACTTTACCTCAGTCGCTTAAAGAGATTTTGGTTTCCAGTGATTTTGGAGAATGTAAAAATAATGCTGTACTTTAAGTAAAAAGAGCTTTACTTCAATATAATATAGTTAGAATGTATAATATGTGCTCTCTAATACTTTTGACACTGTAAAAATAAATAATAATATTATGTATATAAATAATATTTTATAATAGTAATGATTTATTCATTTCAAGCTGCATTTTAGGACATTGCATAAAAACACTGAATGGAAACACCAAGATAAACATACATTTTAAAAATGTGCATAAAGAAATTTTTTTTAAATCTTCTGATGGTTACTTCCAGCAGGACGTGTCATGTCATGTCAAGCACGAATCATCTCAGACTGGTTTCTTGAACATGACAATGAGTTCACTGTACTGAAATGGCCTCCACAGTCACCAGACCTCAATCCAACAGAGCCCCTTTGGGATGTGGTGGAACGGGACATTTAAATCATGGATGTGTAGCCAATAAATCTGCAGCAACTGCTTGATGCTATCATGTCAATATGGACCAAAATCTCTGAGGAATATTTCCAGTACCTTGTTGAATCTATGCCATGAAGGATTAAGGCAGTTCTGAAAGCAAAAGGGGGTCCAACACAGTACTAGTAAGGTGTACCTAAAAAGTAGCCAGTGAGTGTAATTTGTTTATTGTTAGATAATAAATAATATATATTTGCATAATGTATACATAGAAAGGAAGGTATTTCTTATAATCTCAAAGTACAAAAGGTGCATTTGTAGAACTTTTGGGCCCCATAGCTGGAATTGCTTAGGGCTCCCAAATCACTAAATCCACCGCTAACAGTACCCTTGCTGAATCAAACTATAACTTTACATAGCAAAACTAAGCATACCTGAAATGAATCTTCCCAGACTGTATCTCTCCTTCTCTCCATTGGCTGGATTTGTCCGACGGGTTGAGAGACCCTTCTAAAATATGTTCCCACAAATAAAGTCCTGGGAAAATGTAAACATGGAAGATGATTTGTGAACTAATGCACAAACGAAAGCAAATGAACAAAGCATGAACTGTAAGTATCTCAGAAAGCATCATTTATATATTTCACTTGCCTATGGCTGCTTTGCCCCAGATCTGAACTTTATATGTCTTCGGTCTGTTTTTAGCAGCCTGATCTCGGTATGATCTGAACGCATTTCTCCGCTTCTGCACAACTACAGAATGAGCGCGTTCATCCTCCTCCCATGGGTTCCATTCTTCCTCTCCTGCTTTTCCAGTTTCTGAAACAAATTTCCATTGTTTTATCACACGTGTAGCTACTATGTTATATTGCATCGTCTTACTAACAAACCCATTAGACTACACTGGACATGATTCACTCTCTTACCAATAGCCACGGAGCCCTTTTTCACCACTCGGTGAACGCGTGAAATCACCCTCTTGCTGAAAAACACATTATACGCTGCGTAAAGCGAAAATATCGCGTACGCCAAAATAACTATAATCGCTATTTTCCGGCGAAAAACTCTCATGTTGGATTTTCAGGTGACCATCTTGCAGATGCAGACCAGCGTGAGAGACGTCCAATTCAGTCCTTTCTGTTTGCGAGTCGAATCTTTTGAAATGAACTGCTTCTCGTTTGAATGATTTGTTTACAGAGATTGAATCTAGTGAGTGAACGTAGATATCTATGGTGAGTGAACTGAGAACATTTGAATGGCCGGTTCATCAAGACTGTTCCAGAGAACCGATTCGCCGAAACGAATCCAACGTCTCGTCACTACTGTTTACATTTTCGTGTGATTCCCTCACACTGCCTGTTCAAAATAATGATATTTCTCAAAACAAATGTAAGTATTTCAACAAATACCGCTAAAATGCTAATTAAATTATAGATTACACTTTTTAGCACGAATATTCTAAATAATTCTGTTTTAATTTGCTCTTTCTACTCAAACAATATGCCGTCACCTATAAAAGACTGAAGGCGGAGTTTGGCTGAACAGGCTCACTTTTT
Organism: Danio tinwini; assembly: GCA_903798205.1. Lineage (NCBI taxonomy): Eukaryota > Metazoa > Chordata > Actinopteri > Cypriniformes > Danionidae > Danio > Danio tinwini. Next base: position 6,455,804 of record CAIGQZ010032545.1, read on the forward strand.
TAAGGCTAATCCTATAGACTCTTGAAATAATATAATCTGCTCTGTCTGCTTTATATTTAAAATAAGCCTCTTTTGTTCACCCAAGTTGCATTTATTTGTTCCAAAATACAACAAAACAGTAATTTATAGCATTTATTTTAAGTATTATTATTATATATTGAGCATCATTACCTCAGTCATAGTCACTCATTTAGAAATCATCTTAATATGCATATTTGCTTCTGTTATGATTAAGTATTACTGGTCCTCAACCATTATGATGGTTTATATTATCAATGTTGAATTCATTTTGTCTGCTTCATACTTTTGCAGAGATATCTTAAATAACATTACAATTTAATCTAGAAATCAATATATTAAAATATTATAATCGAATGTATTTTAAAATGTAGCTATTTTTTCAAGGTAAGGGTGAATTTACAGCATCCTTGCTTCATTTTTAAATGTTACATGATTAAGATTTTTGCATTGTTTATTATTATTATTGGTGCAGTAATTTAAAAGTCATCATTGGCCACTGTTTTTTAACTGCTTTAAAAATCAGTGGAAATGTTAGATTTAATATAATAAGTAATAGAAAATGTATTAAAAAGAAATCTACTGCAATATTATAAATGTCATTTTAGTGTCTTTCATTTCCTAGTGCTTCATTGCTGAATAAAAGTTTTTGTTAGTTATAATACTCAAAAATATGCACTGCTTAACTCAGGGGTGACCAAACGCAGTCCTGGAGGGCTGGTGTCCCGCATATTTTAGTTCCAACTTCCAACCCCAATTAAACACGCCTGAACCAGCTAATCAAGCTCTTTCTAGGTGCACTAGAAACTTCCAGGCAAGTGTGTTAAAGGAAGATGAAGCTTAACTGTGCATGACACCAGCTCTCTAGGCATGAGTTTGGACATCCCTGGCTTATCTTGAAGGAGCACTTATTAAACTTTTTCTTTTCCTACATTAAAAAAAAAA
>CAIGQZ010032545.1:6456866-6468853 GCA_903798205.1 Danio tinwini
TATATATATATATATATATATATATATATATATATATATGCTATTTTCTGCATGCTTTTAATGTGTGTTGCTAAATCTAACAATAAATAAATCTATATTTTAAACTAACCGACATGTGTGGCACGAACGGGAATCAAATCTTGGCTACAAATTAAAAGTAATTTAAATAAAACGTTTATTTAAATAATTTTTAAAAGGCATCAGTTCATTGACAGGCCATCATTCACATGTTTCATAATGAACAAGCTTCAAAAGTGTTCTGAAAGTAAACAACACATTACGTATGCCAAGAAATTATTTCAAGTAATATACTAAACAGTGTTTATGCCAGTTTAAACGGTATTGAATCAAACAACCCATACAATGCATGATTTCAACATATCTGGCCAATTCCGTCTATTCATAAATGTATATTTTAAAGCAACAAACAATATGTTTTAAGGCTCTTCTCTGCAGGTGCAAATCTTTATAAAATATGAGCTTCATCAAACCAAAAAAAGAGATTAAAAAAATCTAAAGGCAGTGATTGTAATGTACGTTACACCTTCTGAAGTGTTCTGAAAACATGCCACACATTATGTAAGGAAATCATTTAAATCATTATACTGCAATTGTCAGATTGAAATGTACCAAATGAAGTTTTGATAAGCCAGTTTCATCTACAGCACTCAAGCGTTGAGTCAAACGACCCGTATGACACAGTTTGAAATGTTATTAAAATGTTTGCTTTGGTCAGTCAATGTAATGTACTTCAGCCTGAAGTTCCTTGTGAATGTAGCTGAGGAGAGCTGCGGTCACTTGCTGCTGAAGGCTGGCGTTTCCCATTACGAGGGCTGTCAGTTGTGCAACATCGGTCCATGTTATCGAGCCTAAGATTGCCACGATATCCTCATAAAGTCTGGCCTGCTGGTCTGGGGTCAGTTCCATGATGACCTGAGGAAGAGGTTTGAACTGGCCGCTAGTCATCCAGCATCCAAGAAGACCTCCGACAGCTCCACCTTAAAAAGAGAAAAATGCTATTAGATAAAACTGCATCTCATGCACAACCGGTGAATAGGTTTAAGATCAGTTTGTTGGTTTTTTATGTTTTTAAAAAAAGGATCTGGCAACAAACAAACGAATAAATGTAATGCCAAATGAATGAATGTAAACATTAAAAGGAGCCTATTCTGTTTTACAAGGCTACATGTGTTTATTGTGAAATTAATTTGTAAAATATTATGACAAATTAAGTTTTTCTTATTTAATATTGTTTTAAATGTCATTTATTCCTGTGATTTAAAGCCGAATTTTCAGAAAGCTTACTCTAGTCTTCAGTCACATGACCAAAAAAAATTTTTTATTGTCTATTATCAATAATAACAATCCTTATAATTATAAAGTTGAAAATATTTTTCTTTTATACTTTTCATTTTTTACTTTAGGTTCAAAACAACAATTTATTTGAGATAATATGTTTTATATTGGGCAGCGCGGTGGCACAGTGGGTAGCACTGTTGCCTCACAACAAGAAGGTCGCTGGTTCGAGCCTTGGCTGGGTCAGTAGGTATTTTAATGTGTAGTTCGTATGTTCTCCCCGTGTTGGCGTGGGTTTCCTCCGGGTGCTCTGGTTTCCCCCACAAGTCCAAGACATGCAGTATAGGTGAATTGGGAAGGCTAAATTGTCGGTAGTGAATGTGTGAATGAGAGTGTATGGAGTGTTTCCCAGTGATTGGTTGCAGCTGAAATGGCATCCGCTGCGTAAAACATATGCTGGATAAGTTGGCGGTTCATTCCGCTGTGGCGACTCCTGATTAATAACAGGACTAAGCCGAAAATGAATGAATGAATGTTTTATATCACAACATATATATATTTTATATTTATATTATAATATATTTTACATTATAAATGTCTTAATTTTTACTGAAATTTAATTGAATGTGTCCATAATGAATAAAGTTTCATGCATTTTTAATTTATGTATATTTTTTTTATAAAATAAATTAATTTAAAAAAGGTAACTATATTGTTAATGGTACATTTTAATTGAACTGTAACAGTTTCCACAAGCATATGAAGAAACCCAACAGTTTTCAACACCAATAATATTGATATATATATATATTTTTTTTTTTGAGCAGATGATGATCATATTAGGGGGCGGCATGGTGGCTCAGTGTTTAGCACTGTCGCCTCACAGCAAGAAGATCGCTGGATTGAGTCTCGGCTGGGTCAGCTGGCATTTCTGTGTGGAGTTTGCATATTCTCCCCGTGTTCTTGTGGATCTCTTCCGGGTGCTCCGGTTTCACCCCACTGTTTAAAGACATGCGCTATAGGTGAATTGGGTAAACAAAATTGGCCGTAGTGTGTGTGTGTGTGTGTGTATATATGGATGAATGTATGTACAGTATGTGTGTGTGTGAATGAATGTGAGTGTGTATGGATGTTTCCCAGTACTGGGTTGCGGCTGGAAAAGCATCCACTGCATAAAACATGTCGGAATAGTTGGCGGTTCATTCCACTGTGGTATCCCTAATAAATAAGGGACTAATCCGAAGGAAAATTAATGATCATATCATAACAATTTCTAAAGGATCACATGGCTCTGAAGTAATAAAACTGAAGAGTCAGCTTTAAATCAGAGGAATAAAAATTACATTTTAATTTTTCAAATAAAGGGCGTCACGGTGGCGCAGTGGGTAGCACGATCGCCTCACAGCAAGAAGGTCTTTGCATGAGTTGCATGTTCTCCCCAGGTTCGCATGAGTTTCCTCCAGGTGCTCCAGTTTCCCCCACTGTCCAAAGACGTGCTATAGTCAATGGGGTAAACTCAATTGGCTGTAGTGTGTGTGTGAATAAATGTGTATGGATGTTTCCCAGTACTGGGTTGCAGCTGGAAGGGCATCCGCTGCGTAAAACATTTGCTGGACAATTTGGTGGCTCATTCCGCTGTGGTTCCCCCTGATTAATAAAGGGACCGAAAAGAAAATGAACAACTTTTCAAATATATATATTTCCTTTGCACAAATAGGCCAACATGTTTGACCACAAATTAGATCTTTTTAAATGCGGCTGGATCATTCTCTTCAAACAGCAGCTCTCACAGCGCCCGCAAACTAGTGTTTTTCAGCTTTAGGAATGTTTTATTTAATATATAAATTCTTAAATTTGTCTTTAATAATTTTATTCTATTCAAAGCAACATTCAGAGATGTGGTTTTGCATGTGTTGATAATATAATATACTGTGAAAATTATTTCACTATTTACAACGTATTACTGTCTGTTTGATTAAGTAAAAGTAGCCTTGGTGAGGAAAGGAGACATCTTTTAATCAAACTGATTCCAAATGTTTAACCAGTATTGTACTATTATTGAGGTTAGCACCTGTAGGACATGAATGTACTTGCCCACTGCGATGCCCAGAGGACCTCCTATTAAACCTCCTGCAAAGGCGAGACCACCTGCGGCTGCTGCTCCTTTTCCAGACTGCTTCACTGCTGTTTTCACTTGTTGATTCGCGGAGAGTTCACAACACAGTTTCATTACGTCATCAACATGTGGTGGCATATTGCTTAGAAAGACTGAAGTATAACTGCAAATATATATATAATAATAATGATTATTAAGTAAATAATTATATTTTAAAAAATTGCAATTATGTAGTGATATATTGTAATACAAAAAAATGAATGTGGCTACATCAGTGATTCATAAATATAGAGTTATAAAAATAATTGTAAATGGAAAATAGACATTGATTAGAAAATATCCATTGCTTTGAATAACAAATGTTTTAGTTTGTTGCGATTGAAAATCAGGATTATTCCACCAAATATTGTTTCCCTAATTCTCCTGAAGTCAAATCGTTTTAAACATGGCATATTTTTAATATCTTAGGCAAAAAAAATTAAATATCATTTTTTATTTTAAGTTTAGAACAAATGTTATCAGACGACACAAAATAAAACAAGTGAAGTGTTAATTACACACATGACTGGAAACATGACATTTATTAAACATGTCTCTTATAAAAATGTAGATGTGAACATGTCATGGCCAGAAGCAGCTTTACAGAAAATAATTCAGCCATTCATTTTACTGAGCTTAGTGCCTTATTTATGCAGGGGTCACCACAGTGGAATCAACCGCAACAGAAAGATTACAAACTATGCAATTTGGAAATAAATGATGAAAGATGAAAATTTGTTAAAATGCACATCTATAAATCTAATACTTCTTTACTAAAAGGAAATAGACCCATAAACTACTTCTTATAGCAATGAGTGTATTACAAGAAGTTATATTATTAAATATGTTAAAAAAAAGTTTTATCGAATAATTTCAGCCAGTTTTTAGTGAATTTGTAATATTGTCAAAAACACAACTTTTAGTTGTTAAATATGTAAAAAGGCCTAAATGCATAACTTCCAGGAGACTTTGGATGTCTGCATCTCAGCTGCAGTGACGCGAGCACAGAACAGAAATGGCATGCTGTTGTGTAAATAAGATATTACATATGCTATTTAGCTTGTTTATTAAAAAAAGTTGTCATCTGGCGCTATACAGATAATACAATTAACGTGACTTCAATGGGGTTACATTTACAAATGGGGTACAGCCGTTGGGAGGGCTGGGCGCCCCCCTTATATAGTGGTAAGAGAAACACTGACATGTTATTCACACAATGGCAGTACATTTTCTTTATTGATTCTTCCCAATTATTTTTTCTCTTATACATTTTCATTTCTAAAAGTTCCCAAAATGGCCTAAAACATATCTGCCAAACCCAACCAAAAAAATTATTATTATTTTATATTTTTAAGATGGATATTTAATTAATTCATTACTATTTTTATCAAGTCACAATCCCACTGCAGTTCACTTTGGAAAATTCTTATTTATTGTAATGTTTAACTTATTGCGATATAATATCTATTTTTTATGTTTGCTTTAAAGTATGTTAATTTTTTTAAAGTATATTAATTTGCTACGTGGATTGGGATGAAGCTATATAAAAAAGAAGTAGATCATCTAAAAATAGTCAGACTACATTACCTAAAATATATCTGGTGGTCACAGTCAACATGACTAAGTTAAGTAAACCAATCAAATCAAAAGAAGGAGGAGCTTTGCTGTTGACAGCTAAGGTTACTAAACTATAACGTTCAGTTTCGGTTTCTAACGATGAAAGAGCTTGATGTAAGTTACGTTATCTAAGAATTTAACACAGTTGTTTTTTGATAAAATAATAATAATATCAGTAACTTAGAGTATGATGCAAACTACTAGATTTGTAAAGGGAGTCAAGTGGCTAACGTTAGTATTTTTTCACATTTGCATTTTTAATATATTGTAAGTTCGCATTTGTATACAAATATGAAAGCATGCCATCTACATAAGTGACACGATGTGTGTAAATAAAGTAGGATGGATGTTCTCTGGCGGAGGCGTGAAATAAATAAGTCCACACTCACCTTCAAAGATAACTTTTCGAATCACTATTAAGAGAATAAATGCTCAACTGTGGTGACTCGCGTCAAACTATAAAAACCTCTAGAAGTCAACAATCACGCCAGCAAGCGCTATGTCATGACTTTTTTTCTATCGTGAAGCTGGAAACGCGTTTTTCAAAATAAAAGGCCTCAAAGTTGCGCTTGCAAGTGTCTCATCATGGGCGAGTAAACTCTGTGTTCTTGTTAGACCATTGAATTATTTTTCTCACATAGGCTGCTTGGCATGCATTGACAATGATATGAACCTCTATAGGGGTGGTAAAATGTATGATAGTATTATGTATTATTTAAGTATTAACAATATTATTTAAAATACACATCAGAAAAAGCTGACCTCTCATACATCTTGTTTTGACATCGTTCAGGGCGGATCAAGAGGTAATTAGGGGAGTCAGTCCCCCCAAACACCACTGTAATTCGCACCCGATTATATTTAACCATTTATAACCATCTATCGTCTCTATTTTACGCTTTATAAACTAAATGGATGCTTAAGTCTATGTAACTGAATATATTTGAATTACATTACAACGTCGATGCTGTAAAAGAAACCCTACGAAATTGAAAATAGTCACATAAAGCTTTCACCGGAAGTTAATCACTGGCTGAAAAACACTAGCTGTGCATATAGCAAATTCCTGCGGACGTTTTTTGCTATTTCTGCTGAGAATTTTGGTAATCTAAATCTGCGGATTTCTGCGGAATTATTTTAGGAGTATCATAACTAAAACCTTAAAATGTGAAATAAAAAATAATATCTTTTTAACTTTTATTTAATGTTTAAAATGCAAATCCAATTAGATTAACTGTAAATAGTTAACTTTAAGTAAATAAACAGAATTAATGATGGGCTAAAAACCTGCGGAAATCATCGGAAAATCTGCGGAATTCTGCGCGCGCAGATTCCGTGTGGGCCTAGTCATCATACTTGGCCAAAAATCATGACTTTCACTTTTATTCATGAACAAAAATTGTATTAAAATATTTTCACCCTCCATATGACACTTTTGGCTGGAATGGTAAATCAATTTCCTTTTTTATTTTAATGTCCCATATTTTTCACTTTTTAATTTTTAATAACAAACTGCAAAACATAATATTTAATACAATTAAATATTACCTGATGTGATTTTTGTGGCGACAGTACAAACCTCTTATTTTGAAAAGCTTCATCGCAGCATTTTTTAAAACATCACCGCCAACAATTTCTGTTTTCACACAAAGGAAGTAAACTATAGTGTTATCGCACTTGCCTTATCCGATGAACAGTTTATGCAGTAGCTGTAATGTTGTCGGACATTTAATGTATTTGTGTGATGTATCCAGTTTTATGTTAAATCAGTATAACTACACACTTCTGTCATGTAGGCTTCTAAACGTGCCCGGACATGCCTGACAATATGTGCCTTTTAAAAGGAGCATCATCACTTTCAGCAGAGTTTTTGATTGGATGTTTCCTGGATGCAGATGATGCCTGGACATCATGACTGTGCTGGACACTGAAACTGCTGCTTTTGCTGGAATGAGTCAAAACTTGTGGTTGGAGAAAGCCTGCTCTATCCTAATTCCTGATTTACCATTATGGATCATTGAATATGCATGGACTAAACGGATGATGGAGGTCTTAGAAGGTGCTTTTTACTATATTTTTAATAATCATTATTAATCTGCATGTTAAACATGTCCCATTTTCGTGTCTGCAACCAAATCAATTTACACAAGGGATTATCCATAAACAGAAAGCATCTTAAAAGAAAGAAAAGGATCTGATTTAATGTTTTAAATAACTTTGAATAAATGTAAATGAAATAGATTTCCAGCATAATTCAGCGTAACAGACATATTTTTGTACAAATGAAACAACATTTATTCTGATCTGTAAAAGAATTATAAAAAAAATGAGGGATAATACTAAAGTTTAGTACATGTTAGATTATTTAAAACGTTTTACTTGCAAATTGGTTAAAACTTATTATATTGTGAAAGTATAAAGATTTAAAATGACAATTGATTAATATTTCATGGCTGCAAAATTATATTTAATGTCATTTCAAATGTCTTCTGTTCTAAACATTCATTTTTCCTTCGGCTTAGTCCCTTTATTCATCAGGGGGCCAACTTATCCAGCATATGTTTTACACAGCGGATGCCCTTCCAGCTGCAACCCAGTACTGGAAAACATCCATACACACTCACTCATTCACACATGTACACTATGGCCAACTTAGTTTATTCAATTCACCTATAGCGCATGTGTTTGGACTGTAGAGGGAAACCAGAGGAAACCCACACGAACACGGGGAGAACATGCAAACTCCACACAGAAATATTAACTGACCCAGCCGGGACTCAAACCAGCCATCTTCTTGTTGTGAGGCAACAGTGCTAACCACTGAGCCACCGTGTCACTCCCTGTTTTAAACATGTCTGATCAAATTTGTTAAACTAGAAATTGTTAAATTCAGTTTAAATTGTTAAACTGAATGCCACTTTAAGTGAGCCTCTTGTATAAAGCATGGTTAAAGTTAGAGCCCCGCGATTCTGCATTAAATTAATTTTGGTGAAAATGAATTTTTGGCTTAAAATAAAGGATCATGGTTCTCATGATTTTTTAATTTAAAGATTAAGCATTTGGTTTTCAAACAAAATGGTGACAAAACGAGACATAATACACGTCGCTTCAATCAAATTTAAAGAAATGTAATGAAAATAATGTAAAGAAAAATGTTAACATGTATGCTAATTTTTTGCTCAGAATGTTTTTTTAAAGGGGACCTATTATGCCCCTTTTAACAAAATGCAAAATAAGTCTTTGATGTCCCTAGAGTGTGTATGTGAGGTTTCAGCATAAAATACACCACAATTGAATTCTCTGTGACACTTTAGGCTTTGATTCAAATTGTGCCGTTTTGGTGACTGTCGCTTTAAATTTAAATGAGATTGTGCCTTTTTCAAAAGAATGAGGAGCTACAAATTTCTATGCCTAAACAAGTCTTACATTATCTCTGTGGAAAAAAAAAACTTGTGCATCCTAAAACTCTACAGTAATATTGCTGACATTATCTTCAGCAGGCACGGTGAAAACTTTAATGGCGGACGGCTGCTTCTCACTCAGGGCTGTCTATGCTAATGAGGAAAAGATCGTGAGCAATAGGGGGGCTTTCCCCCTCTGATGACGTACAAATTGGAGAATGTCGATCAAAGTGTTTCTCCGGAATGTTTTTTTATCAAGTGTCTTTATAAAAAAATAGAATTAATTATTTTTTACCATTAGAGGCTGGCTATATTCACACACTGTTGCCACATAACTGTTTAAACCCCTTATTAAAGTGATTTTTCCATAATAGGTCCCCTTTAAATTTATTGCACAATTGCAGTAATATAAAATGGGAGCTCTGATCAGTTCATGCTTATTTCAGTTCTTGGCCCTCCATTATGGCTAGAAGGAGACTGGCACCATCTGAGTCTTGAGAAGCCGTGCAGAGTCCGTGCGGTGGCAGCAGAAGTTTGGAGGATTGTGCAAACCAGAGACATCCAACACTTTGAGAGAGTCCTTGAGTTTTTGGATGTTACATACACACTCGAACCACGACTCGTGACTCCCATCAAACACATGAAGATCAAGTTTGGTCTGCAGACACTGGTGAGACCTTGTGTACTTCGATAACAAATAAAAATCAACCCACAAGAATTAAAGGGATAGTTTAGATTAGATTAGATTCAACTTTATTGTCATTACAAGGAAACAAAATGCAGTTTAGGTCTAACCAGGAGTGCAATAGCAGCACTCGTTCACACAGAAATAAAAATTCTGCCATTATTTTCAGTCTATTATTATCTGCTTATCCTTCACTTGTTCCAAACCTGTTTGAGTTTCTTTCTTATGTTGAACACTAAAGAAGATATACATTCACCGGCCACTTTATTAGGTACATCTGTCCAACTGCTCGTTAACACACATTTCTAATCAGCCAATCATATGGCATCAACTCAATGCATTTAGGCATGTGGACATGGTCAAGACGATCTGCTGCCGTATAAGCAAGCATCAGAATGTGGCATGGTTGTTGGTACAAGATGGGCTGGTCTGAGTATTTCAGAAACTGCTGATCTACTGGGATTGTCATGCACAACCATCTCACAGAGAATGATCAGAAAAAGAAAAGAGAAAATATCAAGCGTCAGTTCTGTGGGCACAAATGCCTTGTTGATGCCATAGGTCAGAGGACAATGGCCAGAGTGGTTCCAGCTAATAGAAAGGCAACAGTAACTCAAATAACTACTTGTTACAACCAAGATATGCAGAAGAGCATCTCTAAATCTGAACGCACAACAGCAGCAGAAGACCACACAGTGTGCGACTCCTGTCAGCTGAGAAAAAGGAAACTGAGGCTACAATTTCCACAGGCTCACCAAAATTGGACAATTGAAGATTGGAAAAAACGTTGCCTGGTCTGATGAGTCTTCATTTGTGCTGCGACATTCGAATGGTAGGGTCAGAATTTGGCATGAGTTAACAATGAGTTCACTGTACTCAAATGGCCTCTACAGTCAACAGAACTCAATCCAATAGAGTACCCTTGGGATGTGGTGGAATAAGAGATTTGCATCATGGATGTGCAGCCAACAAATCTGCAGCAGATTCAAATGATTCTGCGATCAAAATCACAGAGGAATATTTCCAGTAATTTGTTGATTCTATGCCATGAAGGATTAAGGCAGTTCTGAAGGCAAAAGAGGGTTCAACCCAGTACTAGTAAGATGTACCTAATAAAGTGGCCGGTGAGTGCACTGAAGATTGTTGGGAAATAAAACTGCCATTGACTTCCAGCATTTGTTTCTACTATGGATGTCAATGGCTGCTTTTTTCCAACCTTCTTCAGAATGTCTTGTCTTGTGCTCAACAGAAGAAAAAAATTCATAAATGTCTACAAGATGTGTAAATTTTTAGTTTTGGATGAACTACACTGCAAAAAAGGCTTTTCTTACTTTGATATTTTTGCCTTGTTTCTAGTCCAAATATCCAAAAAATCATAAATCAAGAAGCATTATTTAAGTCTTATTTTAAGAAATAATATGCCAAAATTAAATTAGGTTTTTTCTTAGAACAAGCAAAGTAATCTACCAATGGTGTGAGCAAAATAATCTAACATCAAAACAAACTATTTTGCAAACCCTATTGGCAGATTATTTTGCTTGTTATAAGAATTTTTGGATATTTGGATTAGAAACAAGAGAAAACCTCTAAGTAAGAAAAGCATTTTTGCAGTGTATCCCTTTAACTTTCTGTCACCCACAAGGAGATTTTAAAGTGTATAAACACATGTTTCTGTGTTTTTGTCTTAGCTTATTATGTGGATGTTGTGGAACGATGAGAGCACTGCTAACATCATTGACAAGATGGAAAACTTTTTCCCAAACAAACTTCCAGATTATCACAAATGTGTAAGTCTACTCTCCGTCCACCAGGGGCCTCCACAAACACACAAAAAAGCCAAAGAATGAAATTAAAAATGCCATTTGGTGCATGTTTTTTTGTGGGAAAACCATTTCTCTATAATATGAAACTATTGTTTGTCTTTTTGCTACAATATAGAGACGCAAGCATGTAGATCTGATGCAGAAAAACCGGAAAGAGTTCAAGTCCTTTGCTCATGTTCTGGCAAGAGACAGGGATATGCGGGAGACTTACATTCACGTTAGTATAGTCACACATTGAGTACTTTGAAATGCATATTACTAATATTTACAGCATTTATCAATGATAGATCCTCAAATCAAATGTGAACACTAAACTTTGCAGGATTTAATGGAGGAGCAATATGGCGAACGCTATGCACAGAAACTGGAGGAGAGACTCTTGCACTATTTGGGAGAACTAGATAAACGTCTGCCACAACCTACATATATTGACCAGGTTTGTGTTTATATGCACTTGTTTCATAGTGGCTGCATTTGAATTAACTTCTGAATTTTAAATGATTTCGTGCAGTTAATTTTCTGACCAAAAAATAGACTCTTTAGGAAAGCAATTGCCAGCTACAGTATCTAGCGATGGCTGAAGGTTTCCTGTGTGTGTTTGAGCAAAGTTTATTACAAGCAAATGGTTTGTTTTGATACTGACTTTTCTAAATGAATTTGGAATGAATTGATTTATCTATTAGTAAGTAGACAAGAAAGAAAGAATGAATGACTCTAAACAAGATTTTTTATGTCCTTTAAAATATGTGGAAAAAACTGCAAAACAACTTTTTTTGTAGTATTAAGCAAACTGTACACAAATTGAGATCACATACAAATGGAAGAAAGAGAGAGAGAGAAAAAAAACACAACAGGTGAACAACAAAAACAACACCCATCAAAACAGTCAGATACTGGCAGGTGTGAGTCTGCGTGCGTGTGTTTGTGTGTGCGCGCATGTAAAGCTAACTGGGTGGACAGGTCAGAGTATATAAATAAGAGAAAAAAAAAAAATATATATATATATATAT
>CAIGQZ010032545.1:6478853-6492670 GCA_903798205.1 Danio tinwini
TATTTATTTATTTATTCATTTTTTGCAGCAGCAGCAGCCGTCGGTTAAATTAAATCTCACGCAACAGTTGGCTTTTGCAACTCAGTTATTTATTTAATGGTCAAAATACATAACAAAAAGCTGCAGTTGTATATTTGTGGGGTGTAATAAATGCAGTATTTTTGCAAACATACCTTTTGATATTGCATGGAAAGCGTTCATTTTGTTGCTATAGGGTCATCTTCAGACCATATTCAGGTTACGAGCATTTAGTTTTCGCAGGTAGTTTTAAGGGGCTCGTTCACCACCAAGTATAAGTTTTTGTTGAATACACACACCCTCTGTGCTTTTTCCTTTAGTAGAACATTAAAATACATCAACAATTTTTTGCTAAAAATGTGTTCTTTGGTGATTTAGAAATGCAAATTAAACGATATTTGCATTGACTTAATATTTGTATGGCATTTACAATATTGTTATGGCTTTTAATTCTCTTTACTTGATCTATATTTAGCTGTTTTGACAATCTATATCGTAAAAAGCACTATAGATATAAAGATAAATTACAAATGACTTTGATTGTCAACGTAGCTAAAATATGCAGGTAAAACAAAATTAACTGTGCAAGAACCATTATGACCTTTAAAGCCACGAAAAAACGAAAATCTGAAGCCCAAACATATGTTGCATAATGACACATGCGTAGACGAAAACTCGAACTGACACTGTTTGTTTACAACTTTTGAATAGCCTAGATAATTAGCATACTATATAACAATAAGATAAAATATATAATTCTAAATTTTTTTTTAAATACAAATAGCAGAAAGGATCACAGCTTAAAGTAACATACAGTAGGCTACTAAATAAAATATAGTGTAATTACTTTCAGCACGTTTGTTTTTCCAGCTGATAACAACAGCTAATCAGAATCCACCCTGTAGTAAAGAGAGCATTTGTTATCTAATGAGCTATTATAACATGTTACTTCTTTATTTTAATGTAGTTTAGTCTATATTCATATGATCACTTGGTGTCGAATTTACATATTTAACTTTCAATATCATATCTTTTATTCTTTAGACATCATCTTTCAGAAACGTGCATAGCCAAAAAAAATGTCCTTTGTGGTGAAAATGAACGGAGTGCAGAACAACGGTATTCACGGTAACGGCATGAACGGAAGCATCATGAACGGGAACGGCGTGCATCATGTGAGTGTGCGGACCCATGTGAGCGTAAACCCCGCCAAACTGAAGGCAGGCACCCACAGGCAGAGATGGAGCGTCAGACCGTCAGAGATGTCCAAAAAAACACTCAATCCCATCCGAGCCATTGTGGACGGGATGAAACTCACCCCCAACCCAGAGAAACCCATGATTGCGCTATCCATTGGTAAGTTTTCAGACTTCTAAATGCAACTTTCAGTCTAGAAAATGTTCATGTTAGCACTTGCGACAATAGTTAACTTATATTAAATCCATGGTTAATAATTGCAATGTTGGAAATTAGATATAGGCAGTAAAAGATTAATTACTACTAATTAAACACACTATGCAGTAACAGAGTAACTGAACACAAACACAGTGTGTTTAACACACACACACATTGTACCTCCATGTATTTTGTTATATATTTAGTGATCTAGCTGGCAAAAACAATGGCATTATATAGTGTTACTTTGCTATTTTATGTATTACTTTATCATTATTATTATTATTACATGAAACTAGAAATTATAGTAGTATTTAATTGATGTAAGTAGTTTGCAGCTTTACAATCCATTTTGCACTGCTTTTAAGCTTCATAACGTTATGTAATGCTTCATGTTTTCTATTAATGTCTCTAAATGAAACTTGCAAAAATCTTTTGAATGCAAATCTTTAAATGTAAATGACTGTTTTGGACTGTTTTTCACCAGGTGACCCTACAGTGTTTGGAAACTTGCCTACAGACGACACCGTTTTGCAGGCAATGAAAGATGCAATAGATTCCCACAAATACAATGGATACGCTCCCTCTGTTGGTAAGACTGACTTCCTCTGAAGATTAAATGCTGACTTTTGTTGTAAAACAATACTGCAATACTTTGTTTTCATTTGGACAAAATGCTTAAGATTTTCCTCTTTATGAAAATGTTTCTACTTTGTTCCTTCAACAGGTTATCAAAAAAGCAGAGAAGCTGTGGCAAACTTCTACAGCTGTCCAGAAGCTCCGCTGGAACCCAAGGTGCGTCTAATACATTGTGATTAATTAAATAAGTCAGTTATACAAATATTTACTAAAAAGTTTCTATAGATTTATTGATTATGTGAGTAAAGCTATTTTTTTTCTTTAAACATGTAGGATGTGATCTTGGCCAGTGGTTGTAGTCAAGCAATAGAGTTGGCCATCAGCGTGTTGTGCAACCCTGGAGACAATATCTTAGTTCCACGTCCAGGATTCTCCCTCTATAAGACACTGGCAGTGTCTATGGGCATCCAAGTGAAGCACTACAATCTGCTAGTGAGTAAATCACAGATTACAAGAATACTAGACTGCAAAATTAAAACAAAGTGTAAAAAGCATTAATTAAATGAAGAATTATTAACCCAAAAATGCATTTAGAAGGACCTTACTGTCACCACAACATATGCAAAATATGCAAATTTCTGTTTTCAAGCATGAGAAAAAAGGGGTGGGATAAGGTTGGTCTGGGTGGATAAAATACTAGTGGATGGTCTAGACTAGACAGTGAATGGTAAAAACTGCTATGTCATTCCAGCATGGGGCACATCTGGGACAGATAAAACTTAAGTCACATGCTTATGCAAACACAGATCTTACCACTTTAGAGTGGACAGATACATGCACAAAACAAAAAAAAACTTTAATAATAAAGTGTTACACATTCTACACATCTTAGGTAAGAAATTTGTTTTGTGCATTTTCATATTGGGATGCATGTGTATTTAATATAATTCTCTTTAGCAGTTTTATAATAAGTAAGCCTCTTGAATACAGTAAAACAATCGAGTCTTGGAAGTAAAAACTACATTATTTTTTACCATACACAACAGGAAAGTTCGATTATTGTAATGCAATTCCAGTCAAACCTGATATTTTCAGATCAGCTTATGCTTATTGAATCATAGTTCACCGAAATATGAAAAGTTGCTCACTGTTTTTACTCACCCTATTGTGAGCTGTGAACGCAAGTAGTTCCAAACCTTTATGAGTTGCTTTCTTCTGTTAAACACAAGATATTTTAAAGAAAGTTGAAAACCTGTCACCACTGACGTCCATAGTAGAAAAACAAATCCTATGGAACTTTATGGAATGGTTTTCAAGCATTTTTCTAAATATAATTTTTTTATGTTTAACATAAGAAGAAAACTCTTAAAGGTTTAAAACAAGTAAAGAGTGATTAAATTCTGAAAAATCATGATAAATGAGACCCATCACTGCTGAAATGCACACTTGTCAAACAACTGTGACTGTATCTAAGATGAGTTTCTTCTCACCTTTGGTTCATTTAGCCTGAGAAGTCCTGGGAGATTGATCTTCAGCACCTAGAGAGTCTGATCGATAACAAAACTGCTTGTCTGATTGTCAACAACCCATCTAATCCGTGCGGCTCTGTGTTTACCAAAGAACACCAGCAGAAGATCATTTCTGGTGAATGCAATGATTATCTCTAATTAAATAACATATCAAAAATGTTCATCCCTATGATATTAAACTGCTAATATTTTATGTGTTCTAGTGGCATCAAGAAACTGCATCCCTATACTTGCTGATGAGATCTATGGAGACATGGTGAGCTCATACCAAATGCAACAACTTTTGTCAACTATCGCAGTCTGTATAGTACTAGCTCTCTAAATCTTCAACCATCATTGATGTGGCACTCAAAAGGTCAAGTAGACCACATGTCTTCTCACAGTGGTCCTTAATGGAGTTCACACTCTTAGCTCACCTTTGACCCTTGTTAAATGATTCGACTGAGCCTGGGTTGCTGGAAGACGCTCAACCACAGCAACTTTTAGTACGCTCTTAAAATTAAAGCTTTTTTATTGGTGGTTCTATGAAACCACAAAAAGGTTTTTTACAAGTGGAAGATTTTTCAAATTATTATATTTTTACACTAAGAAAATAGGCGGTTCATTCCACTGTGGCAACTCCTGATGAATAAAGAGACTAAGCTGAAGGAAAATAAATGAATGATACTAAGATTTTTTTTTTTTTTTTTAATGAATCGCTGAAAGATTCATTGTGGATTGGGGAATCAATCATTGCTTTTAGAACTCCCTTTTTGGAAGCTGTAGGGAACTAAGGAATTAGGGAACATCTTTGTGTTGGGTAGCATGAGTTTTCCTGGCTCAGCTCAGCTTCGACCAGCAGTGGAAACCACATCAGCACTGGAGGGATTAGAGTCTGTGTGTGGTGAATGGAGGATTGACAGCATTTAGGTCATGAAGGACA
Organism: Danio tinwini; assembly: GCA_903798205.1. NCBI lineage: Eukaryota > Metazoa > Chordata > Actinopteri > Cypriniformes > Danionidae > Danio > Danio tinwini. Next base: position 6,483,297 of record CAIGQZ010032545.1, read on the forward strand.
GTAAAGATCGAGTTGGATGCAACAGGTCCACAACTCTGGATAGTATTGGCCAAAATACAACATTTGATAAGTGGAACATGGTGCTTTTTTGACTTGGCATACATAAAAAAATTAAAATAAGAAGTTTTGGAAACTCCTAAACTTGAGTCAACCAATGCTCAACTTATGGTATCGACATAGCCAATAAAGTTGATCTGTGTTTACATCATACACCTGTCAAAAATGTGCTAAGTTCAAGGTTGGATTTTTAAGATAAGCACTGCCATTAACGTAAACATGATGCAGAACTTTTCTAATTTGTCTAACTTGGCGAGAAATCTAAAAAGGTTTTATATAGTACCATTTCTATGTATATTCAATCAAATACTAAATCTAATATAATAAACTTGGGGCAGCACAGTGGTTAGCACTGTCATCTCACAGCAAGAAGGTCACTAGTTCACGTCCCGGCTGGGTCAGTTGGCATTTCTGTGTGGAGTTTGCATGTTCTCCTTGTGTTCGTGTGGGTTTCCTTTGAGTGCTCCGGTTTCTCCCACAGTCCAAAGACATGCGCTATAGGTGAATAAATAAACTAAATTGGTCGTAGTGTATGAGTATGTGTGTAAATAAATGTCTATGGATAGTTGGCGGTTTATTCCGCTGTGGTGACCTTTGAAATAGAGACTAAGCCAAAGGAAAATGAATGAATGAATATAAGAAACGTTACCAAAGAGAATACCAATCACCATAATGGTGACTAGAAACGACTTCACAACCTGATACACTAAAACATGTGGAGGTAAAATGTGTTAAGTACATGTACATGTTAAATACAGTAATGTACATCTAGATGGTTGTTCTCACAGAATAAAGCCAGGCAGGCTTTTACTAGTCTTAGCAGTTGTAATCTGGGAATAGCATACCTTCCAGAGAGCCGTGTAATAATCATGAATAACCAATACTCGCATTATCATAAAGATACAGACACATTTATGAATAAATTCAGTCTGACAAAATGGAAGGAGGTGGTCTGACATATTTGTTGTAAGCCGACTGTGAATGGTTTCAGTGCACCTCAGTGACTAAGCAGTTTTCATGGCATGTGTTTGTAGTTAGCACATTCATGAAGGTGACGCATTGGAGGTGATGTCGAAGGCAGGGAGAGACACTGGCCCCTCGTTTTATTGCAGGTAGCATGTTGACTCACTGGATGTTTTTGAGCTCCATCTGGTACAGTATTGAGCACCGCATGTGGCCTTGCTGGCTGAATCCAGTTAAAAACGACAGCAACAAAACATACTTCCACGTTTGAGCTTGTGAAATAGAGCCAGCATCGCAAATTGCAGTATCTTAGCCAATCGGAGATGGGGCGGATCCATCGAGCAGACATGAAGCCATAATCGTAATTAGAGCCAGGCGGACAACCACATAACAGCTTCAAGGAAGGAACTCTTTCTCTGAATACTTTTGTAACATTCTCATTCCCCCTCTTTCTAAACTTCCATTATGGTTTTCTTGCTCCTCCTTCCAGTGAATGTTTAAGAGCATGTAAAAGACTCTAGAATGCAACTTGCATACAATCCAAAAAAGTATTGAAATCCAAGAGGGAGGCAATCTTATTCTAGTATTGGTGCTACACTGCAAAAAATACTTTCTTACTTGGTTTTTGTTTTGTTTCTAGTCCAATTATCTAAAAACTCTTAAATCAAGAAGCGTTATCTTGACAAGAAAAACAAAAAAATATTCAAAATTACTATAACAAATAATTCCACCTATAACCTAGTGCTGGGCACAAGATGTCAACATGACGTCAGATTGACGTTGCACCCCAATGTCGTGGGGATGTTGCATTTTGTTTGGAAATGAAAATCAGGCTGATGTCAGAACCCAACGTCAGGCCTACATCAATGTCCAACGTCCAACCTAAAAATCAACCGAATATCAACGTCTAATGATGTTACAGCTTGATGTTGTGTGTACATTACCCCTCTGACGTCTAACAGATGTTGGATTTTGGTTGCTATACCAGATAAATAAATGTCAGTATTTGACGTCAATATGACGTTGGTTTAAGATGTTGGCTCGACATTGGATTTTGGTCACTTTCTAAATCAACCTAAAATCAACCAAATATTAACGTCATTTGATGTTATTATTGGACATCAAAATAATGTTGTCCTTAGATGCTGGCTAGACTTCAATTTTGGTCACCCGACATCACAACCTAAATTGTGACATTGTGTGCCTGCTGGACAATAACTAAATACACTACAGAATGTTACGTGTACACACATCCACAAATTTCACGTAAATGCATCAGCTATTAACAGCATGACACTCACTACTCTAGAGTACTTTTGAAAGGTCTACTTTTTACTCATACGTTGAGTTCTATTTACAACCGATACTTTTATTCTACTTGCAATACATTTTTAAGCAAGTAATGGTACTTTTACTTGAGTATGATTTTTCACTACTACTAATTAGCCTAACATGCCTAATTAACCTAGTTAAGGCTTTAAATTGTACGTTAAGCCGAATAGTGTCTTAAAAATATCTAAATATTATGTACCGTTATCATGGCTTAAAAGAAGTCAGTTATTAGAAATTAGTTATTAAAACTATTAGGTTTAGAAATGTGTTGAAAAATTATTTTTTCGTTAAACAGAAATTGGGGAAAAATATACAGGGGGCTAATAATTTAGTAGGGCTAATAATTCTGACTTTGACATACCTGTCATTCTGCAGGTGTTTCCTGGCTGTGATTTTCGGGCTTTGGCACCTCTCAGCAGTGACGTGCCCATCCTATCCTGTGGCGGTCTGGCCAAGCGCTGGCTGGTGCCTGGCTGGAGGATGGGCTGGATCCTCATCCATGATCGCAGCAACATATTTGGATCTGGAGTAAGTATTGTCCTCATACCTGCAGCAGGAAAAGAAGCATGCAAGCACTAATAACCAATAATGCCAACAATGCAAACATCCTCTGTAGATTCGAGAGGGTCTTGTGAAACTAAGCCAGCGGATTTTGGGACCCTGTACTGTGGTTCAGGGGGCATTAGAGAGAATTTTTAATGAGACGCCACCAGAGTTCTACCAAAGCACCATCAGCTTCCTTAAGGTAAGAGGAGATTCACGGGGGGGAAAAGGTAGTATAGCATTTGTTTCTTACAGTAACACTATTCTACTGTTCTTCAGTCAAACTCAGAGATATGTTTCTCAGAGTTGTCAACTGTTTCTGGGCTGAATCCAGTGATGCCGTCAGGAGCCATGTACATTATGGTGAGTCTAATACATATACGATTTTATTCAATTCATCTTTTTTCCTATAGCGTTTCTACTATGTACATAGATTGTATCAAAGCAGCTTAACATAGAAGTTCTAATAAATTGAAACTGTGTTAGTCCAGTTTTCAGAGTTAAAGTTCAGTTTAGTTCAGTTCAGTGTGGTTTAATTGAAAATGAAAGTCCAAACACTAAAGAGCAAATCCATCGATGCGCAGCTCCACAAGTCCCAAACCAAGCAGGCCAATGGCGACAGTGGTGAGAAACAAAGTTCACCTGCTTTGTGCATTTAGTGCACAAGTGACAGTTATTTACTGTTAATTAAACAAAAAAAACTTATTTCATTAAATTGTTGAATAGTACGTCATTATTTATTGTAGCCCAAAATAGTTTTTTTTCAAAGACAGAGATTGTTTGTAACTTCCTTTTTTTATTGTATTACTATTTAAAGATGCTCAAACTAGGGCCCGCAGGCCAAAGTTGGCCCATGGTAACCTTTGATTTGGCCAACCAAGCAAACATCAAACAGAGATAATCAATTCTAATGTTACATAACCTTTTGTTTGTTTGTTTAATTGCTGAGCTAGAAAAAAGAAAAACTGAAATAAAATGTTTTATTAAATGTGAATTTATGAGATTTTTTAAAGGGTCATGAAACCCTGAAACACATTTTTTTAAGATGTTGACAGATATATACACTGTAAAAAATTCAGGGTTCCACACAATTCATTTATGTTGTCCCAACACAAATTGATTAAGTTAACTTAACACTTTTAACAAATGTATTTGGATTAAACATAAAAAATTAAGTTCCCAATGAAATCTCAAGAATTGTGTTGTTTCAGCTCATTTTAATTAAGTAGTTGGAACGAGTAAAAAAAAAATATATTTTTTTATAGTGTACGTGTGGCACCTTGCTAAAACACTATTAGAACACATATATTTCACTGTCTAGTAAAAATAAAATATTGTTTTTGTAAATAAAAAAACATTGCACTCTAGTGGGTTATAAATGAGATTGTTTATGGTTTCATTGTAAGAAGTACATTATAAAATGTAAAATAAATATAATTATTAAGGGCGTCACGGTGGCGCAGTGGGTAGCACAATCACCTCACAGCAAGAAGGTCACTGGTTCGAGCCGCAGCTGGATCAGCTGGCATTTCTGTGTGAAGTTTGCATGTTCTCCCTGTGTTTGCGTAGGATTCCTCCGGGTGCTCTGGTTTCCCCCACAAGTCCAAAGACATGCGCTATAGGTGAATTGAATAAACTAAATTGGCCGTAGTGTGTATGCGAATGCAAGAGTGTATAGATGTTTCCCAGTGTTGGGTTGTGGCTGGAAGAGCATCTGCTGCGTAAAACATGTGCTGAATACGTTTGCGGTTCTTTCCGCTGTGGCAACCCCAGATTAATAAAGGGACTAATCCAAAAAGAAAATGAATAAATGAATATAATTATTGATATATATATATATATATATATATATAAGAAGAAACATTAATATACATAAATATATATTTAAATATTATTAAATTAGGAAGTTACCATGGCAACTTTAATGTAATGGAGTTTAGTATATTTACCATCGGCCCACCATCCTCAATCAAGTTTGAATTTTTGGCCCTTCATAAGAAAAAGTTTGGGCACTCCTGATTTAAACTCACTGTTGTTTGTTGAAACTGTCCTGAGATAACAGATAAGGTTTGGGGGTCATTTTGGGTTATGTTAAAGCACTGAAAGGGGCCTTCTTCACCAAGTTTAGGGCCCCTAGAGGTCTAAACTGCCTTCGCTTTTACAATGAGATAATCAGCTTTTTCTGTGGTGATTTGCATTGGTTTACATTGTGCGCTCCTAAGGGGGTCATAAAAAATGTTGGTACAAAACTCGTCATGACTTAGATTCCCATTCTCAATTGTGACATAACAGATTATCAGAAAGTAAAAATGATATGGTGGTAACTTGGTACACGGGTTTCTACCAAAGTTTTTTCCACAAGGAACTTTGAAAACTACAAACCTGCATCAGGCCAGTAGATGGTGATGTCACTTTGTAAATAAACACTGCACACATACTGTATGGTCCAATAGTCCATCCTTGCTGATTTGTCGTCAAATACTCGCTCGTGTCAATAGACTGAACATGTAAGCCATACAATTTTATTTCACAAAATCATGTTTTTCTTGTTTAAACGGAGACAATATCGTCAAAAATGAGAATTTTGAAACCTGTTTCCCATAGCTGTCTAAAGGTTTTTAAAGACGGCTACCTCTCAAAAACTCACCGACACAAAACTAGAATAGAATTAAATTTATAAATGAACCGGTCACACTTTACAATAAAGTTTCATTATTTAATTTTAGTTATTTAATAACATGAACTAATAATGAACAGTGCTTAAAGAGGTCAGATGCAAAAGCCTCTAAATGCCATCTGAAATTTCTTTGAAAATGGCCATTGTTTCTCAGCCTCCTGTATGTAGGTTCAGTAATTAGTCTTATGGCAATAAATAGTTTCATTTTGTTGTGCTAAATATTAAATAAGATAAACATAGAAGGCTTAAAACAATGCCCATTTTAGAAAAACTTTTCAGATGGCACTTCATTTCTGCATCAGAACTTTTCACTTGTACAGCATTTATTAATCATAGTCCAAAATTAACTAATGCATTATTAAATCCAAATTCATACTTGTTAACATTAGTTAAAGCACTGAGTTAATGTTTTCATTAACTAATGTTACTGTATGAATAAATACTGTAATAAATGTATTATACATTGCTTGTTCATGTTAGTAAATACATTGACATTAACTAATACAATCTTATTATAAAGTGTTACCATAAAAAATATCAGTAAGTTAGCAGTTTTCTGTATTTTGTGACTCATGTTTTCATTTTCCCCTATTTATTTATGCTTTTGAGTTGTATTATGGGACCTTGATCTTTCTTCCAACTACTTTTATTCTTGAAAAAAATGACTTTTATTAATATACTTTTTAATAGTTTAAAGTGATATATTGTCTGGGTTGGGGTTTTATATTAAAGTAGAAAAACCTTGTAATAAACTTATTTCTCTACATATTATTTATCATACATTATTTCATGTCAAACTAATAAAATGTCAATAAAAGTCACTGTAGAGTTGAATTTTCAACATTTGACAGAGCTGATGGTTATTGATGAATATGGAGTCAATCTAGGGCCAAAATTGAGGCAGATCCAGGCCTGATGTAAGCGCCCAAGTTTTGACTCCATACCCTTGTCAAATCACGGCCACAAAGTGAAACACGCAGAAACGTGAAGTGAAAAGTGAAAACAGCATCGCAAACTCACGGTTGACTAAAAAGCTAATCAAAAAGAGCATTGCAATTAACTGGATGGGTTTTGTAATGGCAATGCTATAAAAATGTTTTGCAAATATATATAGTTTTCTTTTGTTTTATTGCAAATATTCTTTATTTCTTTTAGCTAAATTTATTTTTATTTCTCAAAATGTATTTTTGCTTTGCAATTTTTGGATATTTGCATTTATTTTTGCTCAATACTTTATTCTTTGTTTGCAAAAATTTATTTTAATATGCAAGAATTTATGGCACTAGATTGACTCCATAAGAAATTAACATCCCATTATGCAATTCACAACTATAAATGAGCGGAAAACACTCGTGAATCACAAAACACAGAAACTATTAACAGATATTTTTAGAGTGCACTTTAGATTCAATAAAAGCTCAAACTCATAATAGCAGCACTTTCTAAAACATCATGAGCACAAGTAAATGTCAGAATATTCATTTATGGGTAAACTATCCCTTTAAATGGCCTGATAGACACATAATCATCCTTGGCGCATTTGCTCATCAGGATGTCCATATTAAGAAGTGAGCATGTTTGCAAAAAGTGCAAAGTTGCAAGGTAGCAGAGGGTAAATGTATTTTCTGCTGGCTCATTCTCAGGTGGGGATCGAGATGGAACATTTCCCAGAATTCCAGAATGATGTGGAGTTCACTGAACGGCTGGTCACTGAGCAATCTGTGTTCTGTTTACCCGCTACGGTGAGTTATTCATGTCCCTAGCTCACCTTAGTCTGTGACACATTTTGACTTATTTGTCACAGATATACTGACTCCATTCTGACCTCCATGTGGTTTCTCTCTGCAGGCATTTGAATACCCAAACTTCTTCAGAATTGTAGTGACAGTCCCGGAGGAGATGATGATCGAGGCATGTATTCGCATCAGAGAATTCTGCGCACGTCACTATCGACCTCGGAGCCAAGACAGTCACGAACTGGACCAGTGAGAAGATAAAACAGACAGAGAAGGAAAGAATAAAAGAAAAGTCTGATTAAAGTAATGCATGAAGCTGGACAAATAGGGAAAGTTGTGCATTACATGGGACAACTACACCTTTTCCCTTTCAGGAAACCGACAGTTCTATGCAAATATCATATTTATATTTTTATATGGTTAGTATTGTATTGGTATTGTATGAGTACTTGTAGTCTTCTTTTTCTTACACTGTAACGGACATTGTGGCAAGTTTAGGAAACATTGGCTTTGACCAAATTATAAGGCCAATTTGTGTATAACCTGCATGATGTGAAGTATTTATCTACATGTAATCCTGTTTTAGGAATAGTCCATTTTGTAGTATGTTTAATTAGCATCTGTTTAATTTGCATGCTTAACAAAAAGAGACAAAATGACATGTATAGCACCTATATGCTATCTAATGCTCCTTAGATTTTTATTTTGAGTTGTTACACCCCACCCCACCCCAGAAAAAGCTATTTAAATAAAAGTGTATCAAGATTTTAAAAGTATTGTTTTATTCTTGCTGGTGCAAATGTATTATTAATATTATATAAATGTAATATGTGTAGACTTGACATTTTTCCAGGATGTTGGTAACAATCAAAGAAATCCATATACAATTGAAGTCAGAATTATTAGCCCCCTTTTGAATTTTCTTTTCTTTTTTAAATATTTCTCAAATGATGTTTAACAGAGCAAGGAAATTTTCACAGTATGTCTGATAATAGTTTTTCTTCTGGAGAAAGTCTTATTTGTTTTATAGAATAAAAGCAGTTTTTAATTTTGAAAAAATCATTTTAAAGTTAAAGTTATTAGCCTTTAAATGTCACTTTAAGCTGTATAGAAGTGTCTTAAAAAATATCTAGTGAAATATTATTTACTTTCATGTCAAAGATAAAATAAATCAGTTATTAGAGATGAGTTATTAAAACTATTATGTTTAGAAATGTGTTTAAAAAATCTCTCCACTAAACAGAAATTGGGGATAAAAATAAACGGGGCTAATATGTCGGGGGGCTAATAATTCTGACTTTAACTGTACGTAAAGAAAACAAATCTAATTAGTTTTCAAATGACATTATATGTAATAAAAAGAAATAACGCAAAGAAAAGGTATTGAACACATGAAGGAGCTGTATAAAGGCAGTGAAAGCCCAGACAGCAGCTGAAATCTCTCAGTAGTTCTTCAGCAACCCTCTGCCCTTTGTCATTGTAAATTAATATTTGCTGCTTCAGTCCAACATCTACATTAGTAGGATAATGAAGATGAAACCAGGGTGGACATTTCAGCAAGACAATGATCCAAAATATAGCCAAGAAAACTCAAATAAAGAAACTCTCAGAGAAAGAAAATCAAGCTGTAGAATGGCCCAGCCAATCATCTGACTTGAATCTAATATAAAATTGTAAATAAAGATCAGATTTCATAGGCGAGACCCACAGAACCATCAAGATTTTTACACTCTGTTGAAGTCTGTGAAAAACTCACACTTGAGCAATTCATGTGACTTCATTCTTCGTGTGAGAGGCATCTTTAAGCTGCCATCACCAAAAAATTTTTTTTATTTAAAGTATTAAATAAGTTTCAGTAGTTCAGTACTTTCTCTTTGTATCATTTCATTGTTATTATACATAACTTATTTTTGTCTTGATTTATTTTTGTATTTTTCGGGTTTTTACCAAAATCTGGTTCAATTCCATGTCAACAGCTCCTTTAGAAATATTCACAGGAAAAAAACATGACGTGTCCACTGTGTGTGTGTGTGTGTGTGTGTGTGTGTGTGTGTGTGTGTGTGTGT
>CAIGQZ010032545.1:6497720-6515812 GCA_903798205.1 Danio tinwini
ATATATATATATATATATATATATATATATATATATATATATATATATATATATAGTAGTACAATGGTAATATTATTAGATACTATTATTGTCTTAATATAACTTTAAATTATGTTTGATAGTCAAAAAATTATAAGCAAAAAGCATGAATTGCAGAATAAAAGTACCTCGGTGGCAATAATGAGGAACAATGTTCTTTTTAAATTTGCATTTATTTGATAAAATACAGTAAAAAATTATTGACAATGTCTTTACCTTCATTTTTTTTATTTAACAATCCAAAGAAACTTAATTTTTGATCAATTAAATGCATCCATAATAAATAAGGTTATTTGTTTATTAAAATACATGACTTAAACTGTTCAATTGTTTTTCACAAAATAATAAAGTGTAATAATAAGAAATGTTTGGGTATCAAATTAACATATCAAAATGATATTCTAAAGGATAGTGTGGCAATGAAAACTGGAATAATGATGGTGATAATTCAATTTTGCAACCAGAATGAATTAAATGCAAAGTACATTCCAATTTAAACTAGTTCTTAATATTACTTCATTAATATTACTACATTTTGAGATGTTTTATTATTGAGATGTTTTGTCACCCAAGGCTGCATTTATTTGATGAAAATACAATACAATCATATATAACTAGAGTTTTTTTCTCCAATTAGGGTCCTTTTTCTCTTAATCTTCACTATCAATTACATATTATAATTAGTTCTATTAATGTTTTTTACTGTATATTTAATGCACAAAACATTTGAAAAAAAAATCCTTTTAGGTCACCAAGTATGCTAGCAAAAGCAAAAGTATATAAGCAGTTTTTTTAATCATTTCACCACCATGCTTCCTGATTTACACCCACAAACACATGGAGGAAGTAACCGAGGGTCACATGAGCTCTAAAGGTCACCTTCAAAACAGTGCCAGCAGCCTGTATAGTTTGAGGAAACATGTGAACAATAGTGGCAAATGATCTGCGCTCACACACAAACACACTCCTTGTTAAGATGAATGATTAACTGCAGATATAAAGAGAAGTCAGCTCTGCTTAGTCTTCAGTTGTAGAAATATAGGAAAAAGGACAGAAAAAAGGAGCCAGTCCACTTAGGTCATTTCACATTGCTCAAATCTGTCTTTCATGGAGGAGGGAGCTCAAAAGCCTAGGAGGATTGAGCTGAATGATGGCACGTTTATGCCACTGCTGGGACTTGGGACATGGAAGCCAGAGGTAGCATTATGATTCTACAAACAGCCTTATGCTAGCTTCATTTGCATGCCTTTATTCACATATAGGGTAAATTTGGAAAGATCAGGACACTTTAAAACATTTATATGATTTTCAGATTTACCTGAATAGAAGAGGATAACTGGGATTTGTTGGCACATTTTTAGGATGTCAACAAACAGTCCAATGTTACATTGTTTAGTTCAATTTAACTATTGGAAATTCAATGAAAATAGTATTATTATCTATCTATATCTAAAATTATTGCATAAATATAATATTTACTATTAATTTTATGTGAGAAAATAATAACAAAAAAAAACAATTATTAAAATAAAACATAATAAATATGAATATGTTTATTATTAAAATATAAACATTATTTATATAATAAATTTTAAATCTATTTTATTTTGTGCATGTATATAAATACAAATTTTTATGTCATTTTAAAAGTAAAAAAATTAAATGGCCGATAATCACATTTCACGACTCGATTGGTACTCGCTGATCTGGCTGATCTTGCAAACCGATTGCAAGTGTTTGTTTACGACTTTGTTTACAAGCAGAGGAAGATGCATGTGCATATCCGGGATATACATCAGCAGCGCTTCAACGCATGAGCAATATTTCTTGCCATTTTTTCAATCTGTTTAATCTATTTTTTTTTTGTAAAGCTGCTTTTGACTATTACATGTTTGCAACATTCTCAATTTATTCTCTTAGGTAAGGTGAGATCTCATACTTAGAGGGAAAATGTGCTTTATGCAACGACAAAGTTATATAAAGCTTGAAGCATCAGTACACAGTATCAGCCGATCACCATGACAAGGAATCAGTACTCAGTATCGGCTGTAAAAATCCTGATCGGAGGATCCCTATTAAAAACTAATTAAATTTATATTTATAAATTAAAATAAAATAAAAAACTGAGTAGCCCAAATTTATGTTAGGGGAAAATATTACAGAAAAAATAAAAGAAATTTGAAAAAAAATAAATCAAGAGAAACCAAAAATATATACAAATTTAGTAGAAACTTTTCAAATATGTGTTTATATATTTAATTCAAATGTATTATCTTTCTATTTCTAAAGATATTATTATTCTAATATTATTTTAATAAATATATATCATTCATAAATCAAATGTTTTGTTCAAATGTACCAAAATATATAAACTATATTCACTGAGAAATTAATAAAAAAAAGCTCAAAATGGGGTGTACTCATTTATGCTGAACCCTACATATAAGTGTGTAGTTATTTAATTATGACAATGATAATGATGACAGGGATAGTAATGTTCAAAAATGTAATAATCTCATGCAACTTGAACTTACATTAATGTTTTACTGCATTCTGAACAGTCCACCGGTCCAGACATGTGTCAAAGGGCCTGTGAGGCAGCAATTGCAGCTGGATATCGTCACATAGACACAGCCTTCTGCTACAGGAATGAGGTGGATGTGGGAAAGGCCATCCAGAACAAGATAGAGCAGGGTATCATCAGACGCCAGGACATGTTCATAGTCAGTAAAGTGAGTTTAAATCATCATGAGATCTGTGTAAACATACTTTAAAATATGTAGCAAACATATAAAAGTGATAATGCTACTGTTCATTTCCAGCTGTGGGGCACTCATCATGCTCCTGAAGATATTCCTGTTTGCTTTAATAAATCTTTAAGTGACCTTCAGCTGGACTATCTGGACCAGTATCTGGTGCACTTTCCAGTCGGACTAAAGGTAACTATAGTACTTAATTAAAATGTTAAATTATCACCATGTAAAAAAACAAGCACTGAATATATTATAACAAAATACTTATATATCTTTACATTTTTTGTATTATAATTACAGCATATACTTTTTTCTTTTATATATAGATCTGTTAATTAAGAAAACAAAATGATATGTTATTGTGTGTACTATAGCATACTAAAGACACTAATGAGCAATTCCAGCCTTATGGATGACATTTGCAGTAAAAACTCAAAACATAAATTCACATAGAAAGCATACGTTAACATAATATTGAAACATCTGTTTATATTTTCCAAAACAACTAACCACAGAGTTATGGGAGAAGAAAAATATCAATCTGTAAGCATTTTTTATATTTTAAATGAGGACAATAAACACGCATTATGGATGTGACCAAAAAAGCCTGCGAGTTTCAGTATACAACATACTTTGTAGAAATTCTGTGAATTAAACTGCACAACCCAAAAGAAACAATGCTAATCAAAGGAATAAGAATTGGCTTTCTATAAAACAAACATGATTGATTTTATTTTATTAGACATTTTTGAATTTATGAAGGAAAAGCTGTTATGGATGTGACAGATGTGTAATTGCCACTTGTGTGACTTTGGTAAATCAAATATAATAGTTTGAAAACATTGACAGATACATTTTTGAGTATTTTTAAAGTTCTGGAAAATACTTACACACAAAAAAGTAGAAACGGTTGCTCTAACATATCTTTTAAATATTTGTATTATAATGACAGCATATACCTTTTTACTTTATCTATAGATATGTTCATTAAGAAAATTATATGTTATTATGTGTACATAGCTAATCAGCTAAAGGAAAAGAATAAGAAACCACTTGAGAACTTAAATATAATTACATTTCTCAAACAAATAAAGAAATTGCCATGTTTCAGACATATCTATAAACAACATTTGACTTCTGAAGAGTTAACAAATCAATAACTGTTCAAATAATTCTGATTTTCAAACAAAAACAAATTAAAACATTTGTTATTCTGACCAACTGCTTTAAATGATAAATATATGCACACACATTAAGACATTTATTTTCTGAATGAACTAATAAGTCCATCTACAGGCCTACATAATGTTCCCCCCAAAAAGGTGCAGTTGAATTCTATTTGGTCATCTTTATCCAAGTTTATTTGCTAAATAATAAAATGTCATTCCTCCATTTTAAACGTCCAGATACATTTACAACTGTACATTTATCAATGACAGCATATAAATGATCTGCAGTCTCTCTAGCATATACAGTAATTTACTCCATTGTTTAGTATCATTGTTACTAATTATTTACTAATTAACATAATTATAATGTATTGAGTTCAACTTTTCTAATTGTTTGTCGCTTTTCAATAAAACACAGAAAGTGGGTGATGAGCTTTTTCCAGAGAGGGATGGAAAGATCCTCACAACTGACATAGACTATGTGGATGTGTGGAGGGTAATGCTAACGCTAGCGCTAAAATTGAAAACAAAATATACCGTAAACACCTTGCTAATGATGTCCACAAAGTGTTCAGAGTGCTCTGTCGTCTGTTTCAGGGGATGGAAGCTTTGAAAGCCACAGGAAAAGTAAAAAGCATTGGCGTGTCGAACTTCACAATGGAGCAAATTGACAGACTGTTATCTGTGGCCAAAATCCCGCCGGCGGTTAATCAGGTGCGTCAACGTCAAACTAGCACGACAACAGATGCGGTTTGGATGAAGAGGAATAATAATACGAACCATGACTCGACCTATACAAATTGAGAAATATTCGGTATAAATCTGATAAAATAACTTCTGTAACTAAGGATATTGTGAATTGTTTGTGTCTACAGGTGGAGCTACATCCGTACCTGGTTCAGTCTGATCTGATAGACTACTGTAAATCCAAGAACATTGCTTTAACAGCCCATAGCCCGTTTGGTTCACCTGGGAGACCTTTAGAATTGTTGAGTTCAAAGCAATATGTCCTTTTTATCATCTTTTGGAGCTGACCAAAGCTATTTATGAAATTAGCCATTGTTTTATTGCAGTAAAAGTGTAGTAACCTTGTTTTAGGCACACTGATGTGATATCGTATGTATAAGCACAGTTTTTACTACTAATACCATTGTTAAACTATGGTCAGTGTAGCTAAACTATAGTGAATTTGTGGTTAACATGGTTGAACTACAATTACTTAACTTTCTTACCTCTGCAGCCAAACTGGAGACACAGATCCCATGGGATTACTGGAGGATCCTGTTGTTGTTGATGCAGCCAAAAAGCATAGACGGACTCCTGCACAGGTCATAATTTACTCAATGCCAATGAAACCTTTTATATTTGATCTACTTTTTTCTACTCTAATTTAAAATCAGTTTAACCTTTGAATTAAATTATAGATTATGTATAGTATGTGCCATGATGGCGCAGTGGGTCACACAATACAACAAGAAGGTCGCTGGTTCAAGCCTTGGTTGGGTCAGTTTTTGTGTGGAATTTGCATGTTCTCCCCGTGCTCGCGTGGGTTTCCTCTGGGTGCTCCAGTTTCCTTCACAAGTCAAAAGACATGCGCTATAGGTGAATTGGGTAGGCTAAATTGTCCGTAGTGTATGTGTGTGAATGAGTGTGTATGGATGTTTCCCAGTGATGGGTTACAGCTGGAAGGGCATTCGCTACGTAAAACATTTGCTGGGCAAGTTGGAGGTTCAGGGGCGACACAGTGGCACAGTAGGTAGTCCTGTCACCTAACAGCAAGAAGGTCGCTGGTTTGAGCCTCGGCTGGGTCGGTTGGCGTTTCTATGTAGAGTTTGCATGTTCTCCCTGCATTCGCGTGGGTTTCCTCCGGGTGCTCCGGTTTCCCCCACAGTCCAAAGACACGTGGTACAGGTGAATTGGGTAGGCTAAATTTTCCATGAGTGAGTGTGTATGGATGTTTCCCAGAAATGGGTTGCGGCTGGAAGGGCATCCGCTGCGTAAAACATGTGCTGGATAAGTTGGCCGTTCATTCCGCTGTGGCGACCACGAATTAATAAAGGGACTAAGCCGAAAAGAAAATGAATGAATGAAGTTGGAGGTTCATTCCGCTGTGGCGACTCCAGATTAATAAGGAACTAAGCCAAAAAGAAAATGAATGAATTATTTATAGTAGTAAATGTTTCTCTGGATTATTAAATTGTTTGTAAGGCTACACAATTATGTTTTGTAAAGAACTGTGTACTGAAATAATATTTAAGGATTTCTAAAATGGTCCTTAATTGTGTTGAAGAAAATAAATGCATTTTTTTTAGAGAGTGCATGTCATATATTTAGTGTTTTCTTTT
Source organism: Danio tinwini (assembly GCA_903798205.1). NCBI lineage: Eukaryota > Metazoa > Chordata > Actinopteri > Cypriniformes > Danionidae > Danio > Danio tinwini. Next base: position 6,504,027 of record CAIGQZ010032545.1, read on the forward strand.
GGGGTTTTAATGTTTGGGTGAACCTTCCTGCAGGTTCTCCTGCGGTATCACATTGAACAGGACATTGCAGTGATCCCAAAGAGTGTAAAACCCCACCATATTTTGGAGAACACAAAGGTAAACTTCCAAATATTACATACATTTCCCCTAAAGCTGTCAGCTGTCACCTCATAGTTTCATCCTGATATATACTAAATAAAATTAAGCTACAATCGGCTAAAAAAACACATTTTTGTGTGTGTCTGTTTGTGTACTGTATGGGTGGATGCAGATCTTTGATTTCACTCTGGATGAGGAGGATATGAATGCTCTTAGGTCTTTAAATAGAGGCTGGAGGGCCTGCATCATCACAGAGTAAGAGTATATTGAATTCAGTTATTTTAATAGTAAAAGGGGGCATTTGCACAAAACAGTCCAAGTACATTGTTGTCATGTAAATGTAAACTGCATATAATATGCAACGATAAACCCTTCAAGATGATGTTTTATCTTATTTTGCATTTATGTTTAAAATGTAACATCCAGTTAAAATGGATGTTAAAATCCAGTTAATATTGCTTCCAACCCTTTCATTTGGAAATAAAAGTCAAAATAAATAAACTGCATTGTATGAAACAATACAAAATGGTACATGAACAGTAGTCAGATTGCAAACAGCAATAACAGTGTTTCCAAACTAGTAGTTAACAATATGGTGTTATTGCTCTTTAGGTTGGAACCACATTACTTCTACCCCTTCAAGTGAAATGCTGTTGTCTTGGATGACAGAGAACCCACATAGGAAAATCAACGGCCAAGCACTTCTGGAGGAGCTTTAAATGCATTGCTATAAAATGCAGCATATTAGATTCACATGATAAGCATTATGGTATACACTGACATTCAAAGGTTAATGAAATGAAAATAGTAGTAGAAACTATAGAAATAATAGTAATGTGAAAATAATACTTTAAATGTATCTTAAAATCTAATTCATTCCTGTGGTGAGTTTTCAGAAACCCCTTTATTATGCTGATTTGGTTCTTAAGAAACAATGATGAATGTTGAAACAGTTGCACTGCTTACTATTGTTGCGAACACTGTGATACTTTTTTTAGGACAAATAGGACAGCTAAACATATTGTACATCATTATTGTCCTTGCTGGTTAAAAGTAAAATATAATTAATTAATAATTACAAATCTGACTGGTATTGTTCTTAAAGCAGGGGTGTCCAAATTCGGCCCTGAAGGGCCGGTGTCCTGCAAAGTTAAGTTCCAACCCTAATCAGACACACCTAGGCTAGCTAATCAAGCTCTTACTAGGCTTACTAAAAACATCCTTGCAGGTGTGTTGAGGCAAGTTGAAGCTAAAATCTACAGGACACTGGCTCTCCAGGACTGAGTTTGGACACCCCTGTCTTAAAGGGATAGTTAACTAATTTAAGTTTGCTATTAATTTGCTCTTTCTCTGGGCATTCAAGATGAACTTTTCTCCATTAGAACATTAAAGGGTCATGAAACCCTGGAATAAATGAACAGTTTTGTGTGTCTTGAACATAATTTAAGACAACATTAGCATCTGTTAGTTTTAATTGTAGGGAATAACTGGCTAAATTTGAGCTTTCCCCCCTATTTTCATTTTCTGGGTTTGAAATCTATATTGGGGCCGGTGTCACTTCTGGTGATTTAGCATCAGACATACTCGAGTATACTGTACGATGAGATTAGACTGAGTTTTGTTATCCTGTGAGAAGATGCTTTTTCTGAATTGTTTGATCAAGCTGCGAGACCAAACAGACAGTAATTAGGCATTCATGATGAGTCGTGATGCTGGTAGTGTTGTCAGATGTGGCAAACTCTTTGAATATGTACTAAATTTTAAAATATGTGATGATAACATCATTTCCCACTTGCATTTCGACCGCTGCTGAGTGGATTCTTGAACACTGCTGATTGGCCAGTGTGTACACGGCACGCGATCAACAGATATGATTCTAAAGTGATTAGCTCTAATGATCACAGGTTTACAAGAGATGCAGACAGACAGTGGAGTATTTGAAAGCTGCGTCTATCAGCAGATCAGTCAGTAAATTGAGTGGCAAAGGACACTTCTCTCCCTTCAAAGCTGCTTTGTGTGTGTCTAAATTTAAAAATAAGCATTTTTTAAATATAAAAACATTGCATTTCCTCACGTGTTACCTCTGAGTCTGAGTCAGTATGGGCCACTGACAGATGACTATTACTCTCCCCTTATTCTTCTCTGCTTTGCTCCATCACAACCACTCTCCAACCGTCTGCTCACAGCTTTCCTTGCACACTTAAGTTGTATTTTAACAAAAAAAAAAAATTCTGAGGTAGACTTCAGCTGAAAGTTTTCATGACCCTTTAAAGAAGACGATTTCCTGAAACTCTGGTGATAGTCGTTTCATAAACTGTGAACACGCTCAGGGCTGTTTGTTGAGGCTGCAGTTTACAGGTAATGTTGTAAATAATGTTCAGTTTCTTGAATAATTTCTTGACAATTTTACTTAAAAAAAACTATGTATCATTACAACCCACACATATTAATTTGTATTGCCTGTATATGCTGATTGACTCTACAAATTGCTGGTATCCTTTGACCAGAATTATTTTTTGGAATAAACAATGTTTTAAATGTAACTCAAACATCTCAAGATATCTTTGAAAGCTCAAAAAAAATTTTAAGAAGACCTATAAAGGTAGTTTGTGCTTCTTTTCAAGGTCTTAAAGCACAGTATCTTCCTGACCTTTGTTAAAGGCTCTGAGAAGCACCCAATTGATTTTGTCTTATGGCAACCCAAGTTTTAAGAGAGTGGTTTAGTTCTTTATAGAAAAGATGCCCATTCAATCAACTGTGATGCTCCTGACTGGAGCTCTGTTTGTCTCTCTCAGTGTGTGCTGATGTTTGACCCTCTATACTATTGGTTAGCTGAGGTTTAACAAGACACACACATGAAGCTCCAGCAATATGCTTTGGTAGATTTGAACCCAAAGTCCATTGTCCCTTGTCTGGATCAAACACTTGAGTGCCCTGTGAAAAGTCCATGGCCTCCCAGCTGTACCCTCCCAAAACATAGATCTTTCCATTTAGCACTGCCAAACCGGCCTCACTGCTAGCATACCTGAGAGGAGCAATCATGGTCCACTGATCGGTCTGCGGGTCAAATGCTTCCACCTCTAACACATCAAAACGCTCCATGCTGTCCTCATGGTCATCACTGCCCCCTATGGCGTAGATTCTGTGCTCTAGAGATGCCATTGAGTGCCAGCCTCGCGCCAAGATCATGGCCTGGCGCTCTCTCCATACATCTGCAGTTTTGGGGTCATAACTTAGCATGTCACGTCTGTACGGGCCGATCTGGTAATCATGACCCCCTGAAATGTAGACGATGCCCTTGTGGATAGTGCCTGCATGACCATATGTAAATCTATGAAAGAAAACAGTCATACTTCCTATCAGAATAATATACAGCAAGTAAAAAAACTGCATTTTTTAAATTATTTACATGCAGCTGTCTAATTTAATGACCAATTTGAATAAAAACTATTTATTTTGATTATTAAAGATCTTACTGACCTTTTAAATGGTACATATCAAAATACAAATCCACATAAACTGCCTAGCAATACTAAGAATTAATATCTAAACCACTCAACAAACTTGGGTAATCCTGCAACATAGGTCCAGTGGTCATCAGCAGGATGATACACTTCGACAGAAGACAAAGCACCGCTATCATTGCGTCCCCCAACAGCTATAAGACACTCTCCCATGGTTCCTAGATAGAAATCCACACGCCGCTGGTTCATAGGAGCACCCTGAAAATGGACAGATGAACATTCAAACTTGCTCAAGTCTATCAAAAAAAAAAAAAAAGAGGTAATAGTCATGTGAAAGTTAGGACACCCTATGAAATTTATAGGGTGTATATCAATTCACTTTTAAAAAAAAAAATCAATAAATATGAATATAGTATACAAAGCTCAGCATATGTAAGTACACCCCTCACAAATCAGATTTAAATTAATATTTTTAATAGGAAGCTATACAATATTATATTTGTGCATATACATTAGATTAGTCATTACTGAAACCAAATCTGGAGCTTATTTAACAAAATTTATATGTTATAGGAAAATATTAAATACAAATTTAATAATAGGAAAAATCAAGAGAAGCAAAAAAATAGAAAAAGAAAATAGTTGAAATTTTGTAGGTTGTAATTTTTTTTTGCAATGTTTAGCTTGAATTTAATTGTATTATCTTCCTATTTCTAAATATGTTCTGTGACTAAAATATTATTTTAATAAAAATATCTGTTAAATAAATCTTTTTTAGATTTTGTTTTGTTTAAACCTTTTTTATGTTTTGTTTAAATGCAATACATTGCCTATATTCACTGAGAAATGGATAAAAGTATTCATTTTTAAAATGGAGTGTACTCAATTATGCTGAGCACTGTATAATATATATATATATATATATATATATATATATATATATATATATATATATATATATATATATAGTTTTATTCCTTGTTTTTTGGGTTTTAATGTTTATAATATGTTTATATGCATCTTTTACAGTAATTTTTTATTCTATCATATATATATGATTCAAAAAAAATCTTAGTAGTAAACATTTTGTTTTATTTAGGTCAAATATGTGGCACAAAGTGTGTAAAAATAATGCATGACTGATGACTATTATTGATATAATGGTTTAACCATAACATTTTTTGCCTCTGTGTCAACATTATGTCCAATGTGGATGTGTTTTAATGTCAGCCATAAATGCTGGTTTGTCAAAGATTTAATCAGCATTAAAAGTCCTTAAATGCTTGAACCCTCATTATGCCACTTGCGGTTTTAATTGTAATTAAATTTGTATTTTAAGCAGCTTTAAAATAAGATTGCAAATCCTACAGTTAAAAATGTAAAATGAAAGTTTTTTTTTAACTTAAGATTTTTTTGATATTCATTTTTGATATTTTATTTAATGTCTATATAATAAAAAAAACTCAAAATACTGTGGTAATAGTTTTGTATTGCTTCATTTAGTAATCAAATTAGATTTCATATATCTTTAAAGCGTATATCTTGAATTTGGAAGGATATATTATTTTATTTATACACAAAAAACTAACTACAAAAAGTGGATGGATGGACAAAATATGGATGGATGAATGGGTATATCATTTTATTTATACAAAAAAGCAAACTAACAAAAGATGGATGGATGGATGGATAGATGGATGGATGGACAAAATATGGATGGATAAATGGTGAATGGATAGACAAATTATTGATGGATGTATTTATAAAAAAAACTAACTAAAATGGATGGATAGATGGACTGATGGATGGATGGGCAAAATATGGATAGATAAATGGGTGGATGGATAGACAAAGATATGGATGGATGGATGGATGGATGGATGAACAAAATATGGATGGATGAATGGGTGAATGGATGGACAAAAATATAGATGGATGGATAGATGGATGGACACAATATGGATGGATCAATGGGTGGACAAAATATGGATGGATGAATGGGTGGATGGATAGACAAATATATGGGTAAACGGACAAAACATGGATGGATGAATTTATATTAAAGATTCTGATAGTTATTTCCTCCGTATAAGAAAAATGCAACCATTTAGTCATAGTTGGAGCAGGGGCGCTGCTAAGCAGGGTAAGTTAGGGTTATTGTGTAAATGTCACAAACAAGCCAAACAGTCAGTAGACAAACAAATCACCTTAACCCACAGGTTGCTCCGGGGATCGTACCGATACAGCATGTCGCTTGCAGAATCTCCCCCATTGTCCCGCGAGCAGCTCCCGCCAGCTGTGAAAATAAATCCCCCCAAAACTGCCACACTATGCTGAGTCCTCGCCGCCGGCATCTGAGTCTCTCTGACCCACTTCTCTGCTTCCTCATCCAGCCAGCAAACCTCAGCACTCAAGCCCTCTCCGCGCTCGGACACTTCTCCTCCCAGCAGCAGCAGACGCTCCACACCTCCCCGAAGGCCCGTTCGCTGCGTCTGTATCACAGGCTGAGAGCTGAGCTTCCTGTGGTACTCTATTGCTTCCTCAATTAACACCTTGCAGCTTGTGTCCAGAGGAAGCAGGGAATGTATGGTTGGTAAAACATCTATTAGGACATCAGACGGGATGAGAGCAAAACGAATATTGGAGAGGAGCTGAAGGGCGAATTCAAGACGTTCAGGTTTTTGATTCAACCACTGCAAGGCGACTCGAAGGAGAGTTTGCTCGTTTTCGCATTGCACTTGTTCGCTGGAAAGGTAAGCACAAAGCTTGACCATCCGCACATCTTGAAGGAACTCGGATGTGATGGAAAGTGTGCTGAAATGTTTCAAAATAAAGCGGTCTATGAAGGCATCCAGTCGATCCAGATTGTATAGCAAGGCGAGTTCTTGAAGGTACAGGTAGTTGTCTTCACGTACCTCTTTTTCTAAATATTGGCAACAGAAATCCACAGCTCGCCACACTTGCAGAAGGTGAGCCGTTTCCAGGACGAAATCGATGTTTCCTCCGTCGAGAGGTAAATCGCCGCTATATAGGAAGTCTATTACAGCTTTAAGGCCAACATAGGAGGTTCCTACTAGCTCTATTTCAGACTCGTGTTCCTCTCGCATTCCCAAGGTGAACATGGCCTGGATGAAGACATATGCCAATATTCAATAATTCAATATGTCATGATAATGAACATACACAATTTTTATATAATGGGCACTTATGGCCCGCTTCCACTGAGTGGTACAGTATGGTTCGGTTCGATGCGCTTTTATGGCCGTTTCCACTGTCAAAAGGCCTTACTATACCACTTTTTCGGCACCCTTTCGAAAGGGTACCAAACATGAGAAAGGGTACCAAAAGGTGGAGCAACACGCGCAGCTGAATGCTGATTGGTTACAGAGATACATCACGATCTTGTGGAGCTAGCCAGAATGAAAACAAAGGAACCGCCATGTTTTTAATACACAGCCGAGACAACTATATGCATATAATAACGAGCCATGGATGACCTGAGCTCAAACAAACCTTGACGTTGTCTTGATGTACAGCCACAAAGCCAAGAAAACCAAATTTGCTGTGGTTTTCGCTTTCTCCAGGGAGCTCGCGATCACGTCTATATTTGACATAACGAACTTCTTGAGCTGATGATAATAACCTGTGTGTGATTGTGGAAGTGTATTCAACGTCTGATCCTTTCAGAAAAAAAAAGGACAAACGCAAGAGTGAAGAGCAAAAAAAAAAGGAGAAGCCTGACAAAACACAGGAGCAAATTGTTTCAGCAACCACAATCACGAACAAACTGCCACGTTCATCGCATTTTCGACTATTATGAACTGGGAATGACAGAATTATTCTCTAACAGAGGCTACATGTGCTGGTGAAGATTACAGACACAGATGAGAGGTCTTCTCTGACTGTGGCCTATGTTGCGTGTCGTTTTTGAACTCAAATATGGACTAAATGTCTGCTGTGTGTAGTTTATCTGTAATTGGTAACATATCGGAGACTGTAAGGATCTGTATGTGTTCATATGTGTTCATTTATTTATTTATTATATATAATTGCAGAGATTATATATAGGGTATTTCGCATTGTCATTGATCGCAAGTTATAATCAAATTATGTTCATAAAAAGGTTAGTAATAAACATTTATACACAAGTATTTATATGTTTAAAGCATCTGTTTTGTGAGAAGTGCTTCTCATATGATTTGTGAACGACCTGTACGGCTTTACTGTAGACATTTATTCGAGCGAGAATGACGTTGACTGAAACTCTCTGTCCTACACCACGGCCACCAAAAGGGTACCCTTTGTAGTGGAAACGCAAGCCTGATAAAGGTGACCCGTACCGACCCGTACTGTACCAGTCAGTGGAAAAGAGCCAATAAAGATACAGTAAATATTTATTGTTATAGTGTGTATTAAGAATATTCAGATTAATGGGTGGGGAGTGGTTGCTCATTACAGGCGATTTATTTTTAAACATGAATATTTTCACATGTTAATCTGGTCTATGACATTAAAAAAACACTTATAACATTTTTGTTTGTTAACTCTAAAGTAAAGTTCAGTAATGTTGGATACTGAAAAACCCAGGCCAGAAGACTCGTTACAAGCAGAATTCTTTATTGAGATGTGTTGGTTTTTCTGCGATCAAACAGCATCTTTAAGAAGTCTTACAGGTCTAAATGAGTCTGCAAGTCTAACATAAGTCTAAAACAAGTCTGATCTGAGACAGAGTCGTCCTGCCTATTATGTGTTTTAGAAGGGGCAGTGTATAGAAAACGGACATGACAAGTTTAGTTAAAAAACTTGTTTAAGGGTCTTGAACAGATCCTGAGGTTTTACCTGCCCTGACCAGCGTGAAAGTATCACGCAGAGACAAAGACACAATCTTTGAGACCCTGCCCGTAGCATTTGCATGGGATCTGCCAGTTCTCAGGAAGGCAATAGGTTTAATGTCTCTGTCACCTGGGCTGCTAGACTTTTGAATTAAATTATATAATTAAAAACCAAAGAATATAACTTTTCACTTTTATATATTCATGTTAATTTGGTAACTATAACTAACTGTCAATGTAAAGCATCAATCTGGATGAATCGTGAATGAATCGTGATGTTAATATCTTAAGTAATGCCTAATAATGCAATAAGAAAATCATAATTTTTAAACTAATAAAATTATATTAATAATATATTTGGTCCTACTTTATATTATGTGGCCTTAATTATATGTACTTACACTGGAATTTATCATTTGTTACAAAGTACTTATTGTGTAAATGCATGTTTTACAGGGTTTCTGCAGGTTTCGTCAAGTCAAATTTAAGACTTTTTAAAGACCCTTTTTAAGACCATTATGAATGAAATTTTAGACTTATACAGGGCTAAACACTAATGATTATTTCTTATGGCTCGGTTAGCGCAATGGATTTTCTTTCTTTCTTTTTTTTTGCTTGCCACAAAAAAAATCAAATGTAATTATTTGTTAGTGACATACTTTAATGTGTCAAAATAAAAAAAAACTCTAGTTGTATACACCTTTTTCAACATAATATTTATTTTTTCTTTTAAATGACAAGTTTGACATTGTTAAAAAGTATATTTATTTTGGAGGGAATTTCATAAATAATCACAAATATATATTTGTTGGCTTTTGGTTCCAATTGGTTGAGTATAATTTATATTCAACCTAATGCTTTTCTGTTATAAAATCTTAAGTTTCATGTCTATTTATAAATATTATGTCTACTCCCCCACTTCTGTAAATAGTTTTTGTATGAATGGAAGACAACATAAAGGGGTAAATTACTCTGTTATTAAAATGAGGAACTGTGTAATTGTTTTTAGTTTTCTTTCCCTGTTTTATTAAGATGAATTGTTGGTGACTGGATGGATGTCGGCCCAATTGGGTAGCTTTACTTAGACAAAGGAAAATTAAGACCTGTTTATAATTATTTAAGACTTAAAAAACAATATTTCAGTGGATTTAAGACTTTTTATTGCCTTTTTGTTTTTGACATTTAAGACATTTTAAGACTTTTTAAGACCCAGCAGATACCCTGATTTACATTGTACTATGATTAATTAAATACCTGCATGTCATTACATCTGTAATGAATGTCTGTAATTACTTTTAGAATTTATATAATTGACCATCCCTCACACCTTAACCCACTCTTAAACCTACCCATACCACCAAACGTGTCCCTAACCATACCCATATCCCATCACAAGAGCACTAGAAGTGTTCTGCAATACATTATGAACACAGTAAGTACATTGTTTTTATTTTTTAATTCAAGTCCATCGTATTTATGAAGTGGGAACATATTTTTTTTTATTAATTTGACTTTAATTCAATAACTTTATTTTATTATAAAAATGTTACATTATGTACTTAATCATCATTTTGGTATTTGATTTGTTTTAAAAATGTATTTACTCTGAACATGTATATATAATAAAGCAATCCACTAAGTATTTTTTTAGTTATTATAGCCTTTTTTGCAGCTTAGGTCAATATTGTGATGATACCATATACCATGAAAAAAGCTTCAGCAATTAATCACAGCAAGAACAATTTAAGCCTACCTGAAAATAAGGACTGGATACTGCGAGTAGAGCCCGATGTGCAGGGATCCGCTGGTCATCGGTCACCAAAACCACATCACACATTTGACCATGCTGCCGTTGTTCATTTAAGCCTTGAAGGAGGTTGTTAGCCTGGTCTGCCCATCGATACACCTGATGATTATGAGGACACTTGAAAGAAACATTTTAAAAGATATGATTTTTTCAATCATTCTAACAGCACTAATTAATTTACTCTTTATAGGCACTATTTAGTCTGGGTGCATGAAATGTGTTCTGGTCATCATGTGATGTCGACATGCCAAATAAAATTTTTAGACCAGCATAACTGGAGTTTTCATCATGTGACAGTACTGTTTATATTATTTACAGATATTATTTATTATTGTGCAAAAAAACTGTACATTTAACTTAATGGATTTTAAAATGCTAATTGAGAAGAATGCAAATATTGGGTATGTAATAATAAATGTTAATGAATTATGATAACTATTTAAATATTACTATTAATTATATAAAAAATTATATATAGTATTGTCCATCAATTTTAACTACTTATTTTTTATTAAAGCATTCATTATATATATTTTTATGTGATTTCATTTTTTACTTATATATAATAACACTTTGAAGTTATTATTGGTTCTCTGGATTTGCTATTAATAGGTGTGTATTTCAATAAAATCATACTGATAATAGGGATAATGTGTCTTGAAAATGTCAAAGAAGAAAATTATGATTTATTTGAAGAAAATGATAACAGGTCAATAAAAGATATAACCTATTTAGGCCTTTAAAATTACTTATACACATATATCTTTCCCAGTACTCCAACTCATATTTGTTGAATCTGAAATTTTAAGGGCACTATATATGTAGTTTACAAAATGTATATTTATATAAAAAAAAACTACAAATAATATTTTGATTTAAACACATGACATGACTATTAATGGAACGTCAAGAGAACCACTAACAACTTTGCTATCCAGAGTTGTAATCTTGACCCAAAATATTATTTTATTTTTGTATAGTTTTCTTACTTATAATTAAGAATAATAACAGTTATGCGTACCTTTGAAGATTCACTTAATCTGTGTGGACGTGACAGACGAGTTTGCTTCCCAATGTCCATTGTGTCATCTGACATAAGACTATCTGCAAAATAACACAATCAAAATTAATTATCGGAAGAATTTAAAAAGTAATCCTAAGCTATTATAAACATTTATAACGTTCAAAGTAATTAAAGACAATAGCTCAGTGCCAAAGGAAAAGCCATTTACACAATAATTCGTGACTGTTACGCGGATTTTTTATATAAATGGACAAAATGTATTGCTACAGCTTTGACAACAACCGCATAGTAAATTTCAGATAGTATTTTACCATTCTTTCATTATTTGGCCTTATTAAACTCTAGTTAAATGCCCATGAGTGGAGAATTAGTTTGAGAGTAGCACGGTGAAGCTTCTCACTTCCGTGTAACGCTTTATTTCAAAATAAAAGTCACTTTTCGCCATCACATTCTCCCTGAAGAAACCATGGAAGAAACTCGGACTGTGGTTAAAATATAAAATATGCCCTTTATTTTATTTATTTATTTATTTATTTATTTATTTATTTATTTATTTATTT
>CAIGQZ010032545.1:6530770-6541112 GCA_903798205.1 Danio tinwini
AATTAAATTAAATTAAATTAAATTAAATTAAATTAAATTAAATTAAAGTAAAGTAAATTAAATTAAATTAAATTAAATTAAAATACCCTCAAAATAAAATAATAAGCAATTTATTCATAGGTTTATTTTTGTTAATCAGCCTTGATAAACAGAAGAAACATCTTTCATAAAACAAACAAGCAAAAAAAGTAACAAAACGTAGAAAATTTGGCCAATGTTTGGCTCACTGCTGTCCATCTAGTCTATATATATAAACTGGGTAATAAGCTTCCATAAGTTTTCTGTTATTAAATGGATTTATTTACTGCTACTAATCGTTTATAAGGATTGTTGTTATAATATCAATTAAAATTAACAGTTGTATGACTGCATGCTAACAGGCCATTTGACTCACAAGTGTTTTTCGGTTTATTTACTCTCTCAATTTGCATTATTGGGAATTTTATCTCTTCTCTGCTAACTTCTGATGTCGAAAATGTTCCTCAGCAGTTTTGCAAAGTGATGTTTATTGACATTTTTTTTGTAGTTTGAAGGATATATTGCTTGGGTTGGTCAAAAGTACAAAAAATAGATAGTTACCATTTTCTGTTGTTTTACAGATTTTTTTAGTAGTGATGAGTTAAGTATTTAAACCAACTATGAACTTCTTAGCAACCATCTGACTTTAAACATAATAACACAAAATAAATTCTTGCTTAATTTTTTAGTTGAATTTTCATTTGCTGTATGACTCTTTCGAATTGCATCATGTGACCTTTATCTCTCCTCTTACAAAACTGATGTTGAAAATTGAACAAATTGACGTTTTTTTGGCATTTTTAGTAGTTTAAGAGGATATATTGTCTGGGTTGGTCATGGAAATTACAGTAAATAAATGGGTAATAAGTTGATAGTGCTTTTCTGTTGCTGTACATGTTATCAGCCGGCTCTGCGCTTGTTAGCCATGTGTTTGTTATCTCTGAATAGCTTAAGTAGCAGGTGCTGCTGAGTGACTTTGGGGACTTCTTTAATGAGATAAATTACATCTGAATGTTAATTAGTCTCTCCACACACAGGGAGACAGGCTTTGTATTGATCTTGTCATCAAGAATGTGCTGTTAAAGACATGAAGCTGCAGGCAGAAAGTTTCTGCTTTCACAATTTTGAGATTTTGGCCTGTTTGGCTTTCTGTAGTTACAGTTTTTATTTTTCAATCTATTGTCAAGAAAAAAAGATAGTGCTGAGAAAAGATTAATTAATCACATCCAAAATAAAAGTTTGTTTTGACATAATATATGTGTGTGTATATGTGTGTGTATTATACACTGTAAAAATTATCTGTTATTTTACTTTAAAATAAGCTAGAGTACCAAAAGAAACATAAAATAATGTTAAATTAACCGTTAAATTACAGAAATTTCCTTTAATTTAAATTATATATATATATATATATACACACACACACACACAGTACACACATATATTATGTCAAAACAATATATACACTCAACTAAACAATACACTCTGAGGGTTCATGCTTTATCAAACTGTGTCTGTAGATTTCAGTTACAACACATATTTTAAAGGCTATTTTCTCAAAATAAAATAAAATAAAACAAATAAATAAGTAAAATAAATAGTAAAAAATCTCCACTTTAGCATCTCTTCCGTTCACTAAATTGAACAGTTTTCAGCATATTTGTTCATATTTAACTAGCCTAACATCACATAATGTATTTGCTTTTAATTACATACATTATTTTATTCTACTTGAACCAGCAACCTTCTTGCTGTGAGGCAACAGTGCTAACCACTGAGCCACCGTCCCGCCTATTTATAACTTTTTGTTTTTTTAAATCTGTTGCCCTGCAGCGCCTTGCGTTAAGCTACATAAACACAGGCTAATCTTTATCACAATCTCTTGGTCTGCAGTTATGCAATAGTGTAAAGTAACAAATTACAAATACTTGATTATTGCAACTACTGTAGCTTTTTTCTAGAACTGTACTATAGTAAGTCATTTTTAAAATGTGTACTTTTGCTTTTACACTATAAAAAATGATGGCGTCCACGAAATTCCTTCATGTTGTTCCAACCCAAATTGATTAAGTTAAAAGTTTTACAAATTTAAATGTATTGAATATAAAACAATTCAGTTGTCACCTAAAACAACTGAAGTAAAGTTGTCTCAAGAATTGTGTTGTTTCAGCTCATTTCAACTAAGTAGTTTGAACATGCAGCAGAATTTCTTTCTTGAGTGTATTTAAGTACATTTTTAGTGCTGTATCCATACTTTTACTCCATTATTTTCATGCAATTTCTACTTTATATTCAATTTTTTTTTCTTGTTTGCATAATTGGCTAACTAGAATAATCATTCCTGTGATTATCGACCAATCAAATCACCAATGAAAAATCGCATCATTGAATTAATCTCACATTTTAAACTTTATATTCCATTATTTGCAAATATTTGATGCAAAGAAACACCCTTAAAATTGCACTGATGTAAGCTACAATTTTAATTTGAAGGGTATAAGGTGGAATTGTGACAGCACAGTGGCTCAGTGGTTAGCACTGTCACCTCACAGCAAGAAGGTTGTTGGTTAGAGCTCAGGCTGAGTCAGTTGGCATTTTTGTGTGGAGTTTGCATGTTCTCCCCATGTTCGCATGTTTCCTCTGGGTGCTCTGGTTTCCCCCACAGTCCGAAGACATGCGCTATAAGTGAATTGAATCAAATAAATTGGCCATAGAGTATGAGTGTGTGTGTGAATGCGAGAGTGTATGAATGTTTCCCAGTACTGGGTTGCAGCTTGAAGGGCATCCACTGTGTAAAACATATGCCGGAATAGTTGGTGGTTCTTTCCGCGGTGGCGACTCCTGATAAAAAAGGGACTAATCAGAAGAATAATGAATGAAGGTGGAATCATTTTCACAGCGTAATACTGATTATTGAGTACTTCACTTTTTACTCATACTTTGAAGAGTATTTACAACAGATACTACATGTTTTTAGTGAGTAATGGAACTTTTACTTCAGTAAGATATTTCAGTACTGTTGGTCTTTTGTGTTCGTGTGTACGTGTTCTGACAGCTCCAGCATCACTGGCTTGTATTGCTACAACTGTCATCCAAAATGTGTGTTTGAGAGCAAGAATTCGTTTGTGTTTGTGTGTGTGTGTGTGTGTGTGTGTGTGTGTGTGGACATGTTTCTAAAGACTCTTTGGCATGCAGTTCATAAGGAAATCACTGGCAGCTTTTCTGCTGGATCCTTCCTGCATTCCAGAGGCCTCCCAGTTCAAGAGTCTTCAGACCCCTACGCACATTGCTCTAGTCACGTGATGATCGTTTTTGGATAATTATTACAAAAGAGATATGTAGACTATTGTTCAAAAGTTAATGGTCAATATGATTAAAAAAAAAGAAATTTTTTGGTATCTGCGAAAGTGGCATTTATTCAGAAATCTCATAAAAACTGTAAAATTGTGAGTTGTTGTAATTATTAATATCAATAATAATAATAACTAAACAAAAAGAACATATAAAAGAGATGTATAAATCATAGTAGATATAGATATAGTAAATTGAATGATTCATTGCTGTATAAAAAGAATTAAAGGAAAAGTTCACCCAAAATTTTAAATTTACTGTTTTTTTATACAAATTTTTTTTCTGTCGAACACAAAAGAAGATATTTCAAAGAAAGCTGAAACCTTGTAACCATTGAAATGTAGGGGAAAGTTACTTTTGAAAGTAGGGCATTACAATATTGAGTGAATATATTGTACAATATTTGTGTCCCATACTGCCCCTAGCAAGATGCCGCCGTAGTATTAATGTTAATATATTATTTATTAACTCCAGAATTGTCAAGAGTGTCTGCTCCGCGTCTCACTTCTTCAAACACCACCACGCGTTTATTGTGTGACGTTAGCATCGTCTTTTGAGGCGCAAGTCAATTAATAAATAAAGAAAAGATTAATGCAGCTTCTCCTATTACAGCAAATTACGTTTTTACTGTTGATATTTGGCGCCAGTTAATCAGGAAGTGACGATTTTGTTCTCTTTGACTCATAGGATGGAAACACTGCTTTATTCATACTTAATGACTATCCATTTCTTTTCTTCGATGAGTTCAAAATAACAAGAAGCCATTGAAAAAATTTAAGTCTTCAGCCTGCCATTGTTTCTGTTTCTGACTATCTGTAGTAATGATGGGCGATTCGCAAATGAATCTTCTAGGTCCCATTTACACTGCCAGTGACCCAATTCCGTTTTTTTGCTCATGTGTGACACAGATCAGATCTGTCATATGACCGTGTAAACACGAAAAAAACACATGCATTCGGATATTCAGAGATCAGTTTTAGGCCTCCTTCATATGTGGAAATAAATCAGATATAAACCGGATATGTGACAATGTGACTATAATGTGAACAAGCAGATCGGATTTATTGAGGCATTCCGTTTTGTACGTCATTAAACTTGTGACAATGTGATACGTCTCCGTGGTTTAATGACGTAGAAGGAAGAGTGCAAGTAAGTAATGTGTATTAATATACATGTAGCGCATATATCGTGTATGGGCATACACCCAAAGCGCTTCATAATCATGAGGGGGGGGGGTCTCCACACCACCACCAGTGTGCAGCATCCACTTAGATGATGCGACGGCAGCCTCAGGACAAAGACGCCAGTGCGCTCACCGCACACCAGCTAAAGGTGGAGTGGAGAGACAGTGATAGAGCCAATTTGGTGGATATGTCAGGGTTCTGCTACTCTGGTCTTGTAAATTCTTGTCTGGACACTAGCTCTATCTTGTCCTGTCCTGTTGTGCTCGGCTCGAGTTTTCTCGGGTCGAGCACTAGTTTTCTGTCATTGTGTGACTCTGTGTGCGCGCCATTGTGAGTGTGCACAGACCGTGTGCGCTCCCGCTTGATGTGGGGGAGCATGGCCTGTGCGTGCTTGGGATGCGCGCGCTCTTGTACTCGTGTTTGTTTTGTTCTGTCGGCATCGCGCTGTTTCATTCTCAGCGTCTCAGTCTGGTTGGTTGATGTTAGTTTCGGTTGATGCTGAGATGAAACATGCGCGTTGCTTATGTGGGAGCGCACGGTAAGGTGTTTTAATTTATCTTGTGCTCGTGTCTTGCGTCTATGTTTGTGTTGTCTAAGCACGTGGCTCTGTGTTTACATTGTGGCCATTTGCTTCAGTCTTGTCCTTTTATTGTGAACGCGAGGTTAATGAGTTCTCTCGTTGGCTGCGTGTTTTAGTCTCGTTTTATGTGAGCGCATGGCTTATGTTGTCTTTGTCATGTGCTCTCCCATCTATTGTCTAGCCCCACCCTCCTTGTTAACCCATTATTAGTTTATTAGGTTCGCCTGATTGTGTTAATTTATTTCTGCTTATATTCTCCTCATGTCTGTTGTCCTGTGCCAGTTCGTCACTGATTATTTCTCTGTCCTGTTGCACCAGCCTTGTCCAGCCCAGTCAAGTTTTTCTTTGCTTTATTATTAATGTTCCCCCCTCGGGGTAGTTTGTTTTGCCTTTTTGTTTTATTTGTATTTTATAATAAACCATAAATTTGTCTGCAATTGAGTCCTCACTCTTTTTCCCACTGATCGTGACAGGATAGGTATGATTGGGAGGCCATGATCATAAGGGCCGATGGAGGGAATTTGGCCAGGACACCTGGGTTACACCCCTACTCTTTACGATAAGTGCTTTGGGATTTTTAATGACCACAGAGAGTCAGGACCTCGTCTCATCCAAAAAACGCAAACAACAACATCAGAGGGTTTGCTCATTCTAAAATTTTGGACCCACTGCTCCTCATTTAAGCCCAGCACAATTTGCTCCCACCAGACCTGAGATCTCTTTCGTAGCCACAAATTCCTCTAAATGGTGGAGGACACAATATATAAACCATAAGCGCAAGCTACGATGATGGCCCTTTCCCTCCTTCTCCACCTTAAAATCATTTTAAAGTTGGGCTAACTTTGCATATTTTGCATGAACCCGTCTTTACGCATGCGTAACGTCTAAATTGTATGGCAAGTGTAAACACATGAATCGGATATGGGTCACAATTAAAAGATCGTCTAAACTGACAGGCAAATATTCAGATACAGGCAACAAATTGGAATTGGGCAAAAAGACCTGACAGTGTAAACTTGGCCTAAGTGAACCGGTCAAACATAAATTGAACAGAGTTGTTGTGAATAGGTTTGTGTCTTCAGTAAGTACTTTACTTTTTAACATACCAGATACCCCATCTGACTCTAAATAAACCAATTATTCAGTTATTAGAACTGTTCGCTAACTTATCTGCTGTAATAAAACAGACCTGATGATAATGAGTGCAAGCCGACTATCTGTTCCCTCACAGCACGCTCTCTCATTGAGTGTGTGATTCAATCTGACTAAGATAATTTTATTACTCAATATATATATATATATATATTTAAAGATTTATTTTTGGCCTTTATTAAGTGTATAGGACAGTATTTCAGACAGGAAGTGAAGTGGGAGAGAGAGAGGGGGTAGGGATGGGAAATGCCCTCGAGCCGGGATTTGAACTCGGGACACCCTGAAGTGCTACAGCACCATATGTCAGCGCACTAACCACTATGCTATTGCGCCGACCAATATATATATTTTTAAAAGCCGATTAAGCAAGGTACAAAGTAACTCAAATAATATTACTTATTTATAAAAGTAATGCGTTACTTTACTCGTTACTTTAAAAAAGTAATATTATTACGTAACATGCTTTACTTAAAACACAAGGAAGTCAAATGGATACAGTTAACATTTTTT
This sequence comes from Danio tinwini, assembly GCA_903798205.1. Lineage (NCBI taxonomy): Eukaryota > Metazoa > Chordata > Actinopteri > Cypriniformes > Danionidae > Danio > Danio tinwini. Next base: position 6,537,566 of record CAIGQZ010032545.1, read on the forward strand.
AAAAATATCTTCTTTTGTGGGGTGATGCAGTGGTGCAGTAGGTAGTGCTGTCGCCTCACAGCAAGAAGGTCGCTGATTCGAGCATCGGCTGGGTTTCCTCCGGGTGCTCCGGTTTCCCCCACAGTCCAAAGACATGCAGTACAAGTGAATTGGATAGGTTAAATTGTCCATAGTGTATGAGTGTGCAAGGGTGTTTCCCAGAGATGGGTTGCAGCTGGAAGGGCATCTGCTGCATAAAACATATGCTGGATAAGTTGGTGGTTCATTCCGCTGTGGCGACCCCAGATTCATAATGGGACTAAGCCGAAAATGAATGAATGAATGAATGAATGAATCTTCTTTTGTGTTCAACAGAAGAAAAAACTCATAAATATTTGAAAGTAAAGGGTCAGTAAATAATGATCTCAATTTTTGTATGAACTATCCTTTTAATTTGTTCTTTTTTAATATAAATTCAGTAGCTCAGGAAAGATTTATATCAAGCCTAATGCGATTGCCAATTATGTCAATCATGCCATTGGGAAGAACCCAAATGGAGAGCAGGGTTCACACTCACACACAAAAAATCCTGCTGTTTTGCCTTAATGCACAGTTTCTGATGCTTCAGAGGTGCTGCTAAAGGGAAATTTGAGAGATTTGTTTAAATACAAACACCAATATTTACATCTGCCAGCCCTAAGGGTACAGGCAATACAGCAACAATGACATATAGATGGTTTAGAGGGGCTGCGAATTATAGTTCAGCTGAGTCTGGATTTTGAAGAAGAGAAATTTTAGGGGTTGAATTGGGGCGAGAAAGGGGCACCCATTGAGAGCGAGTGAATGGGTCACTTCGCAATGTTCCTGTGAAGCGTTCAGGCTCTGGCACAGTGCTGCCATTGTCATGAGCTAACAAGATGTCCCACAACCAGCCAAACCAGTCAAAACACACACACACACACACACACACACACACACACACACACACACACACACACACACACATAATTAATAACACCATCAAACGTAAACTTTATTAAATCTCAAAGTAATTATCTTTTTTTATGTTTTACATAAACTTAAAAATATGTGTTAATTAACAGTGTCAGTATTTTGTGATTCACAAGTGTTTATTTACTGTTGTGAATTGCATTATGGGACTTTTGTCCCTGCTCTGACGAATTTTGATGTTGAAAATTCAACTCTACAGTTTAACAAAGTGGCTTTTATTGACATTTTAAAATAATATAAATGTATAATAAATATTATATAGAGAAATAAGGCTGTAAAATAACAGAAAATGTACTGACAGTTTATTACAAGGTTTTTGTGCAATAATAAAAACACCAACCCAGACAATATATCACTTTACGTGAAGTTTAAGTATAAACAAATTTCGAGAGGATCACGTGCTTATGATTGTTCTCAGCTGTCCTGCATTAACCCATGATCGATTATCCAATCAGACGACTCCTACTTACTATAAATAACCAGAGTTTTCTTATCTCAATATCTTCGTCTTGAAGAACCCCCCACCACCCACCCACCTCTACTTTCCCTCCTTTTTAGATGGGCGACACGGTGGCCCAGTGATTAGCACTGTTGCCTCACAGCAAGAATGCCGCTGGTTTAAGTCCCTACTAAATCAGTCGGCATTTCTGTGCGGAGTTTTCGCTTGTTCTCCCCGTGCTCGCGTGGGTTTTCCCCGGGTTCCCCGGTTTCCTCCCACAGTCCAAATAACACGCACCGTAAGTAAATTAAACACTCAAAATTAATACCATAGTCAAGCTCTAAGCAAGCACTCCTCTCCTCAGTCATTCATTTCCATCATTCAGCTAGAATAAGCCGGGGGAGTTTATCGAGATCTATCTGAGCTCAAACTCCCCTCTCGCCCTGCAAACGGGAGGGAGCCCAGGGCTCGAGGATCTTACAAGCTCAGGGCTCTCTCCTGGGACAGCATGCCAAACAAGCTTTATTATCAATCATCAGCTAAGTGTGAACTCTTGAAACTATAAAAAAAAGTTAATAAAAGTCACTTTGTTGATCTTTTGAAGATTAAAACTTGTTAGAAAAAAGATCAAGGTCACATAATGTAATTCAAAAGTAAAAAAAACGACAGAAAATAAAAATATGAATCACAAAATACAGAAACTGCTAATTTACGCATGGTCTCACACATAAACATACAGGTATATAGTGTTTACAGGGTCAGCATGTAACCACTGTGGTTTAGGGGGACACACCTTTCCTTACAACCTACAAATAAAATGGACATTTCAAACAATGTGTTATGGCCTCATTAGCCCCTTTCACATAGTGCTACCGATAAATATCCAGAAAATTTCCAGAATGACTTTACCGGTAAATTAAAAGAAGTGCTGTTCACACAGGCAAGAACGTTCCAGAATATTTCAGAAAAAGACTATTTATACATCCATTCCAACATACCGGTAAATTCTAACATGATTAACCAGAAATGGCCTCTAAACGGCTGTGCTTGTAATTGTAAACATAGAAGGGGCCTGGCTTTTGTTGATAGTTTCACTTTTATTTAAAACGAAATTTTATTTGAATCTAAATGTTTACGCATGTGACTACATTACAAATTGTGTGAATGGATAAATATTGTGAACAACTTATATGAAAACATACGGAGGTACACTTTCACATGTCGAGATGTTCATAATAGTGTGTGTGCTGGCATTCACTGGCTCCTTCACATGCACACGTGTCAAGCAACTGAAGCAGAGCTAGAAGGTAAACAAACAGAAGTTTATCATAAGCATTTTATCGATAATTTTTAACACAGTTGGCATTAAGAAGGAACATAAAAACATCATCTGACTAACATCAAGCAGCTAAGCAAAGGTTTTTTTATAAACCATGCGGATATGAATGCGTCTGAGTGTTCTGATTGGCTGGAGTAGACGTCTCATGTCAGCGCGTTCTAGAAGTGAACGATAATCTTTCCTGCTGCGTTCACACAGCGCAGCATTCCGGCAAATTTCCGATAATGTTGCAACTTCTCTTTCCAGAAACTTGCCGGAACGATTTTACCAGTATTTTTAAAAAGGGCCTGTTCACACATGATCCTTTTCCGGAAAATTGCCGGTAATGTTCCGGAAAGGTCTGTATGTGTGAAAGTGGCTATTAAGATACATCTCACTTAAGTTGTGGAAAATATACACATGTTTTTTCAAAGGCTTAAAGGGTCATCTGTATCATGGTTTGTTGGAACACAGGTTTATCAGGACTGCTTGTGTAATTCATTCACACAACAAGTAAAGTGGTTTAAAAGGTTAAACATGGTTTACCAGGACCAGAAACAAAACATAGAACACTGACTGAGGTTAGTTGCATACTTGACTTCTCCTTTATTCATCATTTGTTTTATTATGAGTCATAAAATAACATAGTGGGTCTCAGAAATACAGGGTCACTGATGTGTCCCTGTATACCAGGGTGGCTCTGTAATGCTGGTGAATAAACTGGTGTTTGGACCTTGTAAACCATGTATACAAGAACACACACACACACACACACACACACACACACACACACACACACA
>CAIGQZ010032545.1:6542293-6558233 GCA_903798205.1 Danio tinwini
TATTATATTATATTATATTATATTATATTATATTATATTATATTATTAACATTAATATAATATAATATAATATAATATAATATACATTTTTATAACCAAATTAAAGCAATATTTAATACATTACAAACCCCAAAATATCACATATATAAATGAAAAAAATAAAACATCAAGAAACACATCATGCATTGAGAACTCAGCATGACAAGGGTTCATAAACGTGCTTAAACATTAACCAGGAACCAACCCAATATGTTCTATCCTAAAGCAGGAAGTTCCCTTTCCAGAAAATCAGTTTAAAAAGCTCCCTCAGTTTTAATCATACCAAAAGCGATCTATCAATCTCCCTGAATGGTTAGCACGCAACAGAAGACTCAATTTAATTGGGCTATGGCTCTTTAGTATATGGGTCAATGAGCTGGATAGCAAAGTTATTCATTTATTGATCAGGCCCACTTCTTGCACAGACAAACACGATGCGATAAAAGGTCACGTGCAAACATCAAAAGGAAAAGGTCAGATTTTATTGTCCTGAACACATTCGGCTGCTTCATTATGACAGTCTCATTAAGTATAGCCTTAATAATAAATAATCAGTTGTTGCATTTGACCTCATATTTCATGCATACAATGTGTTCATAACAGTTTTGCATTTTATTACCACAATAGTAACTCATATGTACAACCAGTGTCATGCTGAGTAAAGAACGTGTGATAATATGCAAATAAAAGCAGATAATAAAATAAAGTAGCAGATAGCAAGAAAAAAGCAAACAATAACACTGAGAGAATTGTGTTCCATTGATTACAGTAACCAGGTTGAGCATAAACACAAATGAGTACCACACACACACACACACACACACACACACACACAAAAGCAGTGTTTGCATGCTCTTGTATGCGTGTGGGTGCTAAAGTTTTCACCATTTCCTGCATACGGAGTGTGCGACACACTTTTACCATATAGGGCTGTGGAAAGAGAGTGTCAGATAAAGGAAGGAGAAAGAAGAAGCACCCGAACAGAAAGAGAGAAACCTCATGCCTCAACTTGCAGATTGAAGCTGCCGCAGAAAGTCAACGTACGGTTGACGCCAGAGAAACATTTCCAGTGTTTCAATTTAAAATGTGAGCATTTCTTTCAGGCTGTGCCTGTACTTGTTAGAAACATGCTCAACGAAGCTACAAAAATATGACCTTTCGATGAAAATAACTGGCTATGCAGCATTTATTGTACATATCCACTGCACATATACATTTGTAATTATGTTCATATATATCTGCATACTTCTGATTATTAATAGCAACCTGTACATATATTAATCTATTGTAAATCTCTGATCATAGTTAATACAACCTGTATATAATGTTCATAGTACATTCATCTGTAAATATCACCATAGTTTTTTGCGCTTTATAACGTATATATCCTGCGTTTGCTCTTATTGCACTCCTGTTTAGACCTAACATGCATTTCGTTGAATCTAATCTAATGTAATCTTATCTAATTTGCTAACATTTCAAATAGGATTATGCATTTACTATATGACTATAAATTGATTTGATCCATTAACTTACACTCTAAGATTTTTTTTGTATCAGAAGTTGTATTCCTGACACCACTCTAAGCTAATTTGACGTTGTTTGTTCTTGTTTTTAATGATAACCTATAGACAAAAGGTCAAACAGGCAGTTACAATGAAAAGCACATGCTAACATACGACATTAATGTTTAATTTACAATATTTATGAGTCCATAAATGAATTATTGTGTTCATATTAAAGCCCTGGTTGACATATAAGCTCAGCCTAGGTAACAAAAGCTGTGTATTCAAATGCTGCTGTATAAATAACTCTACAGCTCATTGGTTATGCTTCATGAAATAGAGATTACTTTTCTCCATATGTGGTCATGTTTGATTCTACACGCTCGGTGGGCACACGACTTTCACACTGAATAAAACCGCCAGGCCTGTGCATGTATGTGTGAGCAGGTTGTTTTACAGCACAATAGCTGCATTGTTATGGTTTACACCTGCTCATTAGCGACGGCAATGTACACAGTGTCAATGTACAATTAGGTTGTAAAAATGGGTCTCGTGAACTACACATAGATTAGCCCTGCTGAAAAGTAAACTAGAAACCACAAGAGAATTTACTTTTTATGTTTTTTTTTACAAATTATATTAAAAATTTATTTAAAAATGTTTATTGCTAAATAAAATAAATTACTATAAATTTTTTTGGAAATATTACATTATGATGTAATGGTTTTGCCTTTTATGCTGCGAAAGAAGGCAACACATTAGCATTAGATAACCACAGAAATCATTACAGTTTCCATTAGAACCAATACAAATCCCATTAGAACCACTAGAACCTTACCATTAGAACCAAATACTACACGCTCACGAAAATGCTGGGTTGTTTCATTTCAAATTTGGATCTAATATGAGCAAGCCCTTTCAATTTTTAACCCAATGGTTGGGTTTGTCAAATTAGGGTTGAAACAATTCAGCATTTTTAGTATTGAGGTAAAGTTGGTTTTATATTCGCACATTCGTTCAGTGACAACTTGTGACTTGCTCCCTATACTGTTTACCATGGTACACTCTTAGAAATAAAGGTACGCCAGCTGTCACTGGGGTGGTACCCTTCAAAAGGTACACATTTGTACTTGAAGGGTCCATATTAGTACCTCAGAAGTAAACATTAGTACCTACAAATTTTAAGAGGAACACTTTTGTACTTTTTAGGTACTAATATGTACCCTTGAGGTAATATGGACTTTTTAGGTACTTTTTTACCACCCCAGTGACAGCTGGCGTACCTTTATTTCTGAGAGTGTACTTTGAATATTTGTTCTGAAATCACATGTACTGACTTCAAAACAACATTAGCACTATTTATTTGACTGTGAACAATGATGTACTTTGATAGTCATTGGTTGCTAATATGATTTCACTATTCAGAATTTGCAAAGAATACCTTACTGAAATTATATTATTAAGGAGGAAGTCTGAATGTGCACATACAAACCAACTTTACCTTAGTATTTCTAGTGTCTTAGAGTTTTCCATATTTGTTTCTTTTTTTGTTAGCACAGAGTTTAATCTATTATATTTATTTTTTTATAATTTTTTTTTAGTTTTTTTTTTTTACCTTTTATTGGGATAGGATAATGGAGGACAGCCATAAAAGCATTTGTAGCAGATAGAGGGGAAAGATCAGTATAGGACCTCGAGCCAGGAATCAAACTCAGGTCACTGTGAGCACCATGGTGCTATTTGTCAGCACACTTAGAGCGTACTCAGACTATGAAAAGTTGCCTTGAACCGGGCCGAAGCACGCTTGTCCCTCCTCCCGTCTCCTTAGAAGGCCCGCACTCACATTGCATTTGAGCCTTAGCACGCTTACGTCATCAATAATGCACTGTTCAGTTTAAGAAGTGCTCTCGCTCAGCTCAGTGGAGATTTCTTTAGTTATATCATTTTAGTCTTTGTGATGTGGTGACGCAGTCAAATATTTCGCCGAATAGATCAGCCACCTTTGACGCTCATAAGCAATCATAAAGTCCTCATGCTGCAGGAATTAGGAGGTGTAGCTGTCGTGCAGTGAGGGGTTTGCGTCTTTAATAATCTACAACAGTTTGCATTCATTGAACAGTAAGAATGATTAATAAATCCATATGAAACAGTCCCTTAAAAGTCATGTCTCGTCTTCAGTTTTAGGCTCAGGTGTGCTTTGCACTTACACTACAAGCGTACCGTGCCTGAGCCCAAGTGAACCGCCCTCTGGCACACCTCTTCCAACCGGGCCAGGGCTGGCTAACTGAACCGCGCCTGAGCCTGATTCAGAGCACTCACACTTCTCAAACGATCCGGGAAACGGGCCTGGACACGGTTCGGATAGTGTGAGTGCACCCTTAACCACAAATCTATTACATTTATAAATGATATTTAAAAATTATTTCTAAATCACTTAAAACAGTGGTCTCAAACTCAATTACTGGAGGGCATCAGCTCTGCATAGTATTGCTCCAACCCTAATCAAACACAGCAGATTCAACTAATCAAGGTGTTCAAGATAACTAGAGACTATTAAGCAGGTGTGAGTTTGAGGTGATTGGAGCTCAAATCTGCAGAGTTATGGCCCTTTAGGAATTGAGTTTGAGAGCAATGACTTAAAGAAAACTAGCATGAAAGAAAGATGCAGTTTTTTATATTGTTTCAAATATTGAGAAATGACTTAAGGAGGGCATTTATAAATCATTTTAAAAGCTCATCAATTATGCTGAAATCATGTTGATTTATATTTAATAGCATACTATTAACCACTTTGAGGCTTTTTAAAATGTATTTTAAAGATGTAGGCCTATATCTTAGCACGAAAACCACTGCATCTATAGGAGGCCTATGCAAGGTTTTGGTCAATTTATGCTTCATCATGGAGACCAAATGTCTGAAAAGAACATACATTACAGAGTCCAGTTACAAAAAACATAGCTTAATAAACATTAAATTATGTATATATATATATATATAAAATTAAAACAGTTTTGAGAGGTTTAACATTCTGAAAAATCAGGGTTTCTACAGGTTTTATCAACTCAAATTTAAGACTTTTAAATACCTTTTTAATACCATTTTAAGACCATAATGAATGAAATTTCAGACTTACACAAGGCTAAATGCTAAAGATTTTTTTATGGGCATTAAAACAAAAGTCATAGTAAGGAAGATAATTAAACCAGATTTATAAATAAATTGATTTAATAATTAAATGTTTCTCCCCATTTAAATTACCAGTTTAAAATGATTTAAGACCTACAGCACACAATTTTAGTAGATTTAAGACTTTTTAAGACCTAAAATTTGGTTTTTGGAATTTAAGACATTTTAAGAGCCCGCAGATACCCTAAAAATGAATCATTGTGTGGTATTTGCTTCGTGATTACCATTTATATAACCACAGTTGTACTAGAAAACACCATAGTTAAAACTGTACAAAAAATACTTAATTTGTGTGTTTTTTTGAGGTTTTAGTAGCGAAAGCCTACTTTTCGTAATTGCAGCAGGGAATATATTGGAGATCATTAGCTCAGTATAACACCTGAAGTGAATATAAGGTTATACCACAGTAATATGTGAGTATATGTGCATTTAATACTGTAATTGATCTCCTTCGACTGGCTTGTGAGAAGTAATGAATCCACTCAGTGGTAGCGGATCCTAAGCACTGGCATAGAGTTCAGCAAGCCTCCATGCTGGGCGGATGACTGACGCGCATGCGCCGTAGAAGGTGCATCTTAGTTGCCGTGAGGTTTATAGAGTCATTCATCACAAAGTAAAGCCCTTCTTTCTGTTTTCATCGTATCCAAGTGGATACAATCCCCTGCTGTAGACCGTCTAATTTGACTATTTGACTATTCAGTTTTGCACTCTCACTTGCAGATACGGAAATGTCCTTAAACGGCTTCTTTTAAAACTTCTGGTAAGATTCATGAGCGTCAGCGGGCATCACGCCCAGATCTCACATCAATCCATGCCCTTAAAAGGCGTTTTTCATTGCCTGCTGAGAAAGATCAGTAAAGCCTCACGAACAGACAAAACTGATGGTTCAAATAGCTGGATTAGTCTGCCCTCTTCTGATCAACAACAGACACTACTTTCCAAGGATGTGCAGAGACCTTTTAAGGAGCAGGGGCTCAAGTGGAAAAAATGACACTTTTTATTAAATAATAATAATAATTGTACTTTAATAAATAAAATATAATAAAGGAGATTTCATCCTAAATTCACCATATACTCGCCCTTAAAAGGATAGTTCATTCAAAACTGAAAATTCTGTCACCATTTACTCAACTTTTACTTGTTCCAAACCTTTTTGACTTTTTTTTTTTTTTGTCGAACACAAAATAATGTGTTTCTGTGGAAATGATGTGTAACATTCATTCATTCATTCATTCATTCATTTATTCATTCATTTTCTTTTCGGCTTAGTCCCTTTATTAAAAAGGGGTCGCCACAGCAGAATGAACTGCCAACTTATCCAGCATATGTTTTACACAGCAGATGCCCTTCCAGCCGCAACCCAACACCGGGAAACACTCATACACCCTTATTTTCACACACAAACACTACGGCCAATTCAGTTTATTCAAAACCCTATAGCGCATGTCTTTGGAGTGTGGGGGAAGCTGGAGCACCTGGAGGAAACCCACGTGAACATGGGGAGAACATGCAAACTCCACACAGAATTGCCAACTGAGCCAGCCGAGACTCAAACCAGCGACCTTCTTGCTGTGAGGCGGTTGTGCTACCCACTGCGCCACCTTGCTGCTGGTGACATGTTATTGGGAAAATATTTCCTTATGTTACACTACTCTTTCCAATGTGTTATTTACATTTCATTCATTCATTTATTTTCTTTTCGGGCCTAGTCCCTTTATTAATCTGGGGTCACCACAGTGCAATGAACCGCCAAATTATCCAGCATGTTTTACGCAGTGGATGCCCTTCCAGCAGCAACCCATCACTGGGAAACATCCATACTCACTCATTCACACACATACGCTATGGACAATTTAGCCCACCCACAATTTCACTTACACCACATATTTTTGGACTGTGGGGGAAACTGGAGCACCCGTTAGAAATCCACGCAAACATGGGGAGAACATGCAAACTCCACACAGAAATGCCAACTGACCCATACCAGTGACCTTCTTGCTGTGAGGTGATTGTGCTACCCACTGCGCCACCGTGCTGCCCCTAATACAAATTCTTCAGCTGTTATGGGGACCTTGTAATAATTGAGATATTCACAATAATTAAAAAGTTGTCCTGGGCAACACAGCAAGAAGGTCGCTGGTTCAAGCCTCGGCTGGATCAGCTGGAATTTCTGTGTGGAGTTTGCATGTTCTCCCTGTGTTGGTGTGGGTTTCCTCCAGGTGCTCCGGTTTCCCCCACAGTCCAAAGACATGGCTATGCGAACTGGGTAAGCTAAATTGTCAGAATCAGAATCAGTTTTATTGCTAAGTGTGCTTCACACAAGGAATTTCTTTTGGCTACAGAAGCTTCCAGTGTACATAATGTGACAAGTGACAACACAAAATTAAAGTCAAAAACTTAGTTAGTTAAAGTCAAAAATTAGTTAGTCAAAAAGATCTGAATGTTGAATTGTATGTACAGATTTGCTATACAGGTTATAAGGTGCGGTGTACAAGTGCGTATGAGAAAGTATTGCACATTTATTGCACAGTAGGGGAATATTTAACTGTCTTCTGAAGTAGATGGCCTGAGGAAAGAAACTTTTCCTGTGTCTGGCTGTTTTTGTGCTTGGTGCTCTGTAGAGCTGACCAGAAGGTAACAGTTTGCACAGTGTGCTGGGTGTGAGGCGTCCAGAGTGATTTTGCAAGCCCTTTTACTCACTCTGGAAGAGTACAGTTCCTGAAATGTAGGAAGGGTAGTGCCAGTGATTCGTTCAGCAGTCCGGACTATTTGCTGTAGTCTACAAAGGTCAGTTTTGGCAGCTGAGCTGAACCAGATGGTGATTGAAGTGCAGAGGATGGGTTAGATGACAGCTGAGTAGAACTGTACGAGCAGCTCCTGTGGCAGGTTGAACTTCCTCAGCTGATGAAGAAAGTACAGTCTCTGCTGAGCTTTCTTCACAATAGAGTCTGTCTATGTGAATGTCCCACTTCAGATCCTGAGAGATGGTGGTGCCCAGGAACCTGAATGACTCTACTGCAGCCACAGTGCTGTTCATGACGGTGAGTGGGGGGAGTGCAGGGGGGTTTCTCCTAAAGTCCACTATCCTCTCCACTGTTTTGAGCGTGATCAGCTCCAGGTTGTTGTGTCTGCACCATAAAGCCAGCCGCTCCACCTCCTGTCTGTCGTCACTATTCCGGATGAGGCCGATAACAGTAGTGTCGTCCACAAACTTCAGGAGTCCATAGTATATGTGTGTGAATAAAAGTGTATTGGTGTTTCCCAGAGCTGGGTTGCAGCTGGAAGGGCATCTGCTGCATAAAACATATGCTGGATAAGTTGGCGGTTCATTCCGCTGTGACGACCCCTGATTAATAAAGGGACTAAGCTGAAAAAAAATTATTGAATGAATAAAAAGTTGTCCAATACTTCTGAATATCTGTCTTACCAATCTACTATTATTATTGTACTAATTTCTATAAATTAAAGATTTATTTTTAAAGGTTATACATTTGTTGTTCCATATCACTGATTTATGTGGCGAAAAATATACTTATAAATAGTACTAAACATAACTGTTTATGAAAAGAGGAAAGTTTTATCTGCACCTTGTTAATATCAAAATTACACCTCAAAAAATAAAAATAAATAAATAAATAAAATAAAAATCGAACCCCCCCACCTGGTTAAAAACTAATTCAGGGATGATGCTCCAATTTTTGCCTTTAGAATTTAGGTAATTCTTAATACATTTGTTTTTAAATACACAATTAGCAGTGTTAAAGTCAAGAACATAAAGACCACCATCTTCAACTGGATTGCTCAAAATTGTCTTTTATAAATAATGTGGTCTGTTCCTCCATATAAAATTGAACAAAACTTTATCCACCACTTTTATGACTGATTGTGGAACAACTCAAATTCCCAATAGTATCTGGATGCAGCCTTTGTGATGCAAGCTAAGATTGCATCGCTCAGTGATGCAAAAAATAAACCTCAGGTAAACTACCACCAATCTGGGGAGGGAAGGTATGGTGCAAAGAAAGCTAGGTGTGGGCCACTGGGGGCTTGAGTGGGCCGAAGAAGCACGCTGCTTTTGGACGACGCCGGATTTAGGATGCTGCTACAAATTCAAGGACATTTGTGGTAAACTATAGAATAGAAAGGACAATTTGGAATAAGTCTTGGGTAGACGCAATGGATGATGAATCGTATGATGACAACCAGGAAACAGAGTTCCATGAAGTACGATATAATAAAAGGAAAAAAGGATATAACATGGCTGATGAGTCTAATTATGAACAAATGTGTTCAGGCGGAGATAAGGAGACGGGACAAAGGGTAATGACAGTTAATGAGGAAAGAAATATTAAAATCTTTGTCACTTTTGTTAAACAGTCAGAACAATATATGCATCCTGTTAAACTATCAAAAGCAATAGAAAAAGAAATCAGATCAGTAAAATGGGAAACATGTCTAAGTAATGGAAGAGTTTTGATTAAATGTAAAGATGAAATGCAAAGAGTAAAGATCCTAAAACTAAAAACATTGGCTAGTGGTAAAATAAACTGTACTGAAGTAGGGTCAAAAAAGAGTGGGGTCATCTCAGGTGTACCTTTAAATGTAACTATGGAGGAAATTAAAGGGAACTTGAGTGGAGGCAAAGTTGGTATAGCCAGGAGATAAATGATGTGAAAGGACAATAAAAAATGTGAGAGCCTTTGTGTGTTGATACACTTTGAGGATAAAAATTTACCAGCAAAGGTGAAAATAGGCTTCAACAGTTATACGGTTCGAGAATATGTTCCTCTTCTTTGTTGTTATAACTGCCATCGCATAGGACATTCGGCTGCTGTTTGTAAAGGGAAAATGCGTTGTGCAAAATGTGGTGAAGAGCATCAGTATGGGAAGTGTAAAGAAGGAACTAAGTTGAAATGCTGCAACTGTGGAGGCGAACATAGCGCTGCTTATGCAGGTTGTCCTGTACAGCAGCGGGCACGTGAAATTCAAAAGGTAAAGACCAACCAAAATTTAACGTATGCAGAAGCAGCTCGCAAAGTAAAACAGCTGACAGAAATACAAACTCATATGGAACATGTACAAAATTCTCAAGTGAACGAGTCTGAGAAACAAAAGAGCATGTTTCTGTCACGGTTGTGGATCTATCTGTTCTTCTTGCATGTGTGTGTGTGGGAAGTGGGTGTGTTTGTTTGGGTTTATCTTCACCGCGTGGTGTGTGTGTGTGTGTGTGTGTTTACATTCATCAGCTGGGTTGTCACGTGTCTTGTTACCACTCATATCACTCAGCTGTTTTCTATCAGTCACAGCTGTTGCGCTTTACCGCGCGCCTTTATATGTTCAGTGTTTTGTAGATAGCGTTATCAGTCCGTTGTTTGTTCACTCCTGTGTCTGATTCCTTTTAGGTGCTCTCGCTCAATCTGGTGGTGGTGTTTCGCCATAAGTCTGTTATATTTGGACTTTATGCTCGTTTCCGTTTCTTTGATGTTGTTACAACTGCCTGCACTGATAACAACTATCAGTGAGAGACTTCATCCCGAATCCGCTAGTCTGATGAACTTTTACCACTGGAAAGCATGTCGATTTCCTTGAGAATTGCTCCATAGCGCTAACCTTTCCCCTTCCCTCGATATCTGGTGAGATATCAGTGACAGACTTCACTTTGGCGCTGTTTCTCGGATGAACTATTACCGCTGTTTAGCATGTTGTATTCCTGGTGTGAGCACCCTTGCTCCACACTATATCTGGTGAGATCTATACCAGTTGTGACTCTTTAATAAATCATCTTGCATTCACTTGCATTTGGGTCTCCTGTGTATATCATTGTGACAGTTTCGGAATGAATCCATAGACAACATTAGTGTGAATAAAACTGATTTTGTGGCATTCATTTATGCAGTGGTAAATGACACTGCGCAGTTAGAAGGAAGGCCTGACAAGATTAAAAATGTGGCAGAATGTGCAAGCTAATTCTTGAATTGTACAGGTATATCGGCTGAACAAATCCACAAGATACTAAAAGCAAAAGAAGGAAAGGTAGAGTGGAATATGATGGCAAGTTGTGATGCATCCCAGTGTAGTGATACTTGACATTGTCATGTCTTTCCTATTGCTTCATTGGAATGCCAGGAGTTTGATTGCTAATGGACAGGAGTTAAAAAAATACATTGGAAATATGAACAAAGCTCCTGATATAATTTGTATTCAAGAAACTTGGTTATGCAAATCATTATATTTCAAGCTGAATGGTTATAAAGTAATCAGGAAATACAGGAATAATTGTAGAAGTGGAGGGTGTGCAACTTTCATAAAAGAAAATGTGATTTATAGGTATGTAAATAACGAAAGTGAAACAGAAAGCATATGTATAGAAGTAATGGGTGAACATGGGGTAATTAGAATAGTAAACTTTTATAATCCTTGTTTAGAATTAGCATATTGGAAAGCACTATAGGTGAAACATCAAATAAAATGATTGTATGTGGTGACTTTAATGCACACAATAGCATTTGGGGTAGTAGAAAAGCAGATAAAAATTGTGAAATAATAAAAAATTTCATGGAAGAGAAATCTTTAGTGTGCCTAAATGATGGCAAATCAACAAGAATAGATATAAGAAAAGGTAGCATATCATGCTTGGATCTCACAATCGTCTCAGCATCACTAGCTGGTAAATCTAAATGGTCAGTCTCTGAAAATAATATAGGAAGCGATAATTTTCGTATCATTTGTAAAATTAAAAGAACCGTTCACACACAAAACTGTAATAATGGTATAAGATGGGTATACAAAAGTGCAGATTAGGGGAAATTCCATGCAATATGTGAAGACCTTTTTAAAAATATAACACTTGAGGGAAATATTGATCATGTGATAAGATAGTAGATGGCATTTATCTGCAGCATTACAATCAATCCCATTAGCAATTGGCACAAAAAAAGAGGAAAAATGTACCTTGGTGGTCTGAAGAATGCTCAAGGGCAATTAAAGAAAGACAAAAAGCGTTTAGATTTTTAAAAAGAATGGACACTCCAGAAGCAGTCTTAGACTATCAAAGGACAAAAAGCATATGTTAAAAAGATTATTAAGAGCACAAAAAGGGTAGCCTGGCAAAATTTTTGTAAAAAAATTGGAGAAGGGAAAAACTGATATGAATACAGTTTGGCATATGATTAAAAAGATGAATGGAACTGATAGCTCCAAAAAAATACCTGTGATGGAGGAAAATGGGAAGATTGCAATTACAAATAAAGAGAAGGTCACAATGTTGGCTCAATCATTAGCCAAAGCTCACAGCATTGAAAATCTAGATGATGTATTTTTAACAAAACGTCAACAAATTATGGAATTATATCGAGATGTATGTATGAAAAAGCTAGACTTTAATAGTACTCTAGATGATGAATTTAAGTATTTTGAGATGAAAATAGCTATCGGTAATTCAAAGAATACAACACCAGGTAATTATATGATAAGTTATCAAATTTTAAAGAAGTTACCAGTTAAAGCATTAGAGACATTGTTAGAGGTAATTAATCGTATATGGAATGAGGGTGTTTTGCCAAAGCAATGGAAGACTGCAGTCGTGCTCCCTTTAGCCAAGCCTGGGAAAGACAAAACAAAACTTAGCAGTTATAGACCTTTAGCTCTTACATCCACAGTATGTAAAGTAATGGAAAAAATGATTGTGAAGTGACTAAATTATATTTTAGAGAAAAAGGAAATATTAACAACCTTTCAAAGTGGGTTCAGGAAAAATAGATCCATAACAGATGCCTTGATTTTATTTGAAAAGTAAATTAGAAAAGCTTTTATAATGAAAGAGTATATGTTAGCAGTTTTCTTTGACATTGAGAAGGCCTATGATACATTATGGAGGGAAGGATTGCTAAATAAATTTAACAAAAAAAGGTAAAGGTGGAAAATTGTATAACTGGGTGATAAACTTCTTATTTGAACGTACTTTTCAAGTAAAAATTGAAGAATTATCAGCTGCTTTTAATATTTCAAATGGTACACCACAAGGTAGTGCAATTAGTCCCATTTTGTTTAATATAATGCTTATTGATGTTTTGACAAGATTAAAAGGTAGGAATAGGACTTGCACTGTATGCAGATGATGGAGCTTTATGGAAAAGAGGACGCAATATTAGAAATGTTAATAAAGGAATACAGGAATCAATTAAAAAAAGTTGAGGAATGGTCCCTGGAATGGGGCTTAAAGTTCTCAGTATCAAAAACAAAATATATGATTGTAATGAAGTTACGGCCACCTGGCCGCCGGGAAGAAGGAGGCGGAGAACCGACGGACTTTTAAAGAAATATTTATTAATAAAAGGGACGGCAGCTCCTCACGGAGACTGCCGTCTAAATCAAAACAAATCTCTCTCTCTGTCCTCTGCCATCGTTCCTCCTCTTATAGTCCAGAGCTCCTTCCGTGGGATTGAAGGCAGGTGCGCGCCACAGGTGCATCTCATCTGTGGCGGGCCTCGTTTCCTTCCCACGGCTCTCGGCCACGCCCCCTCGCCACAATGATATTCCCAAAAAACAAGAAAATTGTACATACAGAGCTAAAGTTATATGATCAGATATTAGAAAGAGTAATTGTTTTTAAATACCTTGGTTTATAGTTAGATGAAAAGTTCATATGGAAAGTTCATATAAATAAAATTGAAACAAAATGTAAAATGATTATAAACTGTATGCCTTCAGTTGCTAGTCACAACTGGGGAGCTAGCCGTAGTGCATTGTTGTGCATGTATCAAACATTAATTCGATCTTGTTTTGATTATGGCTGTATTGTGTATGGATCTGCATCTAAGTCTATATTGGGAAAATTAGATATCATACAAGCTAAAGCATTAAGATTATGTTGTGGAGCAATTAAAACGTCCCCTGTATATGCAATTAGGGTAGAAATGGGAGAAATGCCTCTAGAATTTAGGATGATAAAATTGATGATGACATACTGGGTAAATCTCCAACAATCAGTTAGTAACCATCTTACTTGTAAAGTACTGGACGATTGCTGGGAATACTCATCTGAAGGACAGGAGAGCTTTGGAATGAAGAGTACAAAGTTGGCTAAGGAATATGGTATGGGCAACATGATCTTTTGTCCTAATATACCACTCACTGATGTCCCACTATGGAGAGCTCCTGAACCACTCGTAGATTTAAGCTTGCAAAATAAACCTAAAGATGAATATAGTGGGAAATAAGTCAATGTTATTTTAAATAATATGTTTTATTCAACTCTACAATTTTTTACAGATGGATCTTAAGAACCTAGTAGTAAAAAGATAGGAATAGGTGTAGCCTAAATATTCCAGAATTCAAAATACATATTAGTTTAAAAGTGTCCAATAATTGATCAGTATATATTGCAGAGTTAACAGCTATAATTTTAGCATTACAGTGGGTTGAACAAGTCAGACCAAACAAAGTAGTAAATTGTTCAGATTCATCTTTAGCTTAATTTAGCCTAGCAAATTCAAAATCAGATAGAGAGGATTTAATAACAGAAGTTTATTTATCTCTATATAGACTGAAGGAGATTGGAGTCATTGTTTATTTCTGCTGGGTTTCATCACATATTGGGGTATCTGGTAATGAAATTGCTGGTAAATTAGCAAAGGAAGCACTAAATAAGCAAGAGGAGGAGGTGAATGTATCTTTGGGGAAAAGGGAGGCAAAGTCAATTTTAAAGGAAAAAATAATAAACAAATGGCAATTTAAATGGGATAATAGTAATACTGGAAGATGGCACTATAGTATTAAACAGACAGTAGGGACAACACTATATCAAGGAAGAAATAGGAAGGAGGAAGTATGGTTATCAAGATTAAGATTAGGACACAAAGCAACACTTGCATTGATGGGTTTACATGAAGATGGGAAATGTGATGTATGTGGTGTAACTGAAAATGTGGATGTACTTTTTATGTGTAGCAAAACATTGCGATATGTTGTTTGGTCGGTGTGGGGAAGACAAAATTATATATAAAACTATTTTAGGAAAAGGTATAATGGATTTTCAAGTTTATAGAGCATTTATTAGGTATATAGAAGATTCGGGTTTAGGTTTTAGATTACAGGCTAACATTTATGGATGAGAGTATTCTCAATCATGGTCATAAAGACCCTATATATTAGAGGAGCTGAACACGCAGCGCTGGCATGAGTATGTGGTCTGAATGCAAAGATTGGAGAATGTGAAACATCGTTTGTTTTTTTTGTTTTTGTCCCTTTCCGTCCCTCCCTTCTCGTTTCTATTAAAATATTCAGACTTATCATCAGAATTACAGCCAGTACAGTAGGTGGCGATAATGCTTTTAATGAGTTAGTCGCCATAAAACAACAGCAAGAAGAAGAACCATCACCAATCTGCGCATGATGCAAATCGGATCCAGCCAATCACGGCGTGGTTTGACGTTTATTGGTCTCTGTTTATTGAAGTTCTCTGTTTATTGGTCCTCTGCACGTGAATCGGTGCAGAACCAGGAAGTAGTTTAGCGTGTTTGTTGTGTACATCGTACATAAAGTCGAAATGTCAAACTAAACCACTGACAAGGTCTGAAAATCCCACTTCTGTCTTTCACTATTCAAGCGTGCACTGTATCTTACTGTTTTCCAAACTAGCCAATGCGTTTTATATATTTCTGTGCCCATGACTTTCAGACCAGTTTCCACAATTTATCTCATTTAATCGTACATTAATCGTAGATTTTCCTCCAGAGTGATGGGGAACGGCGACAGTGTTGTAGCGCAGAAGCGACTGGCTCGTTTTCGCCCGGATGAGAGACCCGCTGTTGAGGGGACATTTGACAGGCTTCATGGAGCAAGATCCTCTGCTTCAGCTGGAAAAACGAGCAAGGGTTTATCCTTAGACATGCTGAAGGTGAGCAGAGGAATCTGTTAGACTTTAAATGTAATGTAGTATATTATGATAATGTAGTTACTCATGTATGATTTATGTAAATTATTGCCGACGCCCGTATGGTTACATATACTATATTATAGCTAATGAAATATAAAAGCATGCGATAAAAAAACGCTATGTAAAATTAAATAACTTACTAAAATAAAATGAACCGGGAAAAACATCTATTTAATTTAATCTAGCTGCAAAAGATATTTATTTTTATTTAGTTTAACAAAGTATCAAAATAATTAAAACCAAACTGAATATATATATATATATATATATATAT
>CAIGQZ010032545.1:6577842-6618103 GCA_903798205.1 Danio tinwini
AAATGTATTAAGTTCACAGTACTCAGAATTAGTTTTTGAACTTAAATAGTTTGTTTCAATCGATTTCCTCAATCGGTTTGAGTTGTTTTAACTTCTTGGGTTTAACAGTGTCACTATGCTGAAGTTTTACCGCTTATTGTCAGTTTGAACACTGTTAAAACAGCAATTCCTACATCACCATATATGATAAATATCTCTAAACATAAGAGTATCCTGAGAGTATAAAATTGTTTTATAATACATGAACATTGTACTTTGAAAGTTTGCATTTGTTTATGATACTATAAAGTAATAATAATAATAATAAACACTAACATTTTTGTTATTCAGTAAAGAAACAAAGTCATACTGGTTTCAAAACGACATGACACAATTTCCATTTTTTGGGTGAACCATTTATTTAATATTTGATTAGATCCATGCAGTATCTTGACATATTTGAATAGAAACCTGACCTGCGTGCTTTGATATTCAAAGTACAGACTTTTGTTTGCTATATGATCTGGTACAGACAGCAAATGTGCCAAATAAGTGTCTACATTAATTGCATGTGACTATAGCGCACCTTCTGCCTGTCATATTTCAGTGATTGTCTTCCTGTGGTCGTGTGTGTTGTGTTTGTCAGTGTGTGGCCGGACGTAGAGATGGCGGGTCGCGCTCAACAGGGAGACCTGACCGAGTACAAGAAGAGCCTCATCAAGCGGGACCTGGAGCTGGGGATAGTGATGACGGTGTACAGGCAGAGGATAGAGAGACTTACAGTGCAGGTCATTATGGAGACGCGGCAGGTCGCCTGGTCACGCACCGCAAACAAGACTGAAGGAGTGTGTGAGTGCCCGCTTTTTAAGGCATTTAAGCTGTGTGTTTTATTTGAAATGCGTCCTGCTTTGCCATTTAAGCTATAGGATGTTTATGATAATATTTGATTTAGACATTAAAAGTGATACTTTATTATCAACAGTGAGGGCTAATATTTCTGACCTCATCTTTGTGTGTGTGTGTGTGTGTGTGTGTGTGTGTGTGTGTGTGTATATATATATATATATATATATATTATTACTAGCACTTTGAGTTTTAAGAAAAGCACATCACAAATAAAATGTAAAAAAATATATACACATACTGTACACACACACACACAAACACACACTAAGGCTGCACGGTATCGAAATGAACTCACATTGCGATATATTTTATATTTCTACAATATATATTGCGATATTGAATATATAATTTCACCAGATTAAATGAATTTGTCTGTTTGGAATGAATTTATAGTTTTTGCTAAATTGGGATGATTTTGTAAAGGAGTGCATCTACATATAATAAAACCAAAAACCAAAAATACAAAATATAATAAACCAATCACAAGCATTGAGGAATATAGTAGAGCAACAATACTGCACAGACTAAATATACAGTGCTATATGATTTTCAGTGCTCAGCATAAATGAGTTCACTCCATTTTGAAAATTTATATTTTTATCAGTTGCTAAGTGAATATGGGTAATATACTGTATATTGGTGCATTTGAACAAAACAGATTTATTAAACAGATATATTTATTAAAATAATATTTTAGTCACAGAACATCTTTAGAAATGGAAAGATAATACATTTGAATTCATGCAAAATATTGCAAAAAAATTACAACATTTCAACAAACATGTATATGTTTTTGTTTCTCTTGATTTTTGCTATTTTTGAAAATGTTATTTAATATTTTTCTATAACATAAATTTGCTACTAGTTTTTGAACCATTATCCTAAGCTATATTGTTAGATTAGCTCCAGATTTGGCTTCAGTACTGAATAATCTAATGTATATGCACAAATATAATATTGTAAAGCATCCTATAAAAAAATTTATTTAAATGAAAGATTTGTGGGGGGTGTACTCATATATGCTGAGCACTGTATACTGTATACATAAATGCAATTCATTTTCCTTAAAGTTAATATTGTTATTTCTTATGGCTGAATGATAAAAACACACATTGATGATAAACATTTTGGTGACTTTATGGGTAAACTTTGCAAAAACTTCACAAATCATGAGTGTTTTCAAATGTGTTTTTCAAATTCTGGTCAAATTCAACATTGCAGACACTGAAGAAGTGTAAAAACTTGCTGATAAATAGATAAAGCCTAGGGGTTTAAAAGAGGGTGGCAAAATATAGTCATTCATTTAAAATATATAATAATTAATATATATTTTGGGGGCGCATTGCATTTTTTTATTAAGAAAACTTTGTATCATTACACTGAATGACATTTTAGTGTGGTAAATCATAGTAAAAATGTATAATAGACATTTTTTGCTCTAAAAACCCTCAAACAAACAAAAAACTAAATCTACCAAACCATAAATGTGCAGAAATATAAATACTGCTGAATTAAAATGATAAATATTTTAGTTTTAATGCTCTGTTTGTCCTATATATCAACATTATATTTTTAAAGCAATGTATTTTTCTATAGAATATGAAATCTGATTATCAAATGTATTATTATTATTATTATTATTAAACAGCAAAAGTCAGTCCAAGGCAAAAAATATATAAAAAACTTTATATATTTATATATTATATAATTTTATATATAAAAAATATATAAAAAAAAACTTTATAAAACCTTTTAAATATTTTTTCCACATTTTTTGAGTGCCTTGAACGGACTTTTGCTGTTTATTCTGATGAATCCCATACCAAAAGAGCACAGACACATTATTAAAGCTAACCCTGAGCACTTTTTGTTCGATTTTGTATTATTGTTATTGAGGTTGGAAACAGTTGTGCTACTTAATAATGCATAAGTTACAATAAAAATAGTATGTTTGACCAAATGATGAATTTATTAATGAAAAACAAAGTACTTTTACCAACCTTTTCAACTGAAATGTAAAGTCTTAAGGAAGAGTGAAATGAAGTAGATGCAAGTTTGCAACATTGAAAAGTCATTTAGAGTCAACAGAAAGAAAAAAAATGCATCAACAGTGCGATCATGTAGGAAAAGATTGTCGGGGTGTGACCAGTAGGCTCAATGTCTATTGTCAGTAAATGTAAATCCATCACACCCGCCTTTCTCACCCTCTGAAGTGCCACTTGCACAGTCACAACAAACATTGATGAACATTTTTTGGTTCTTCTCACCACCGAAACACTCTGTTGTTCCTTTTGTTCTTGACTTTGAAAGCTTTTACTTCTTTATACTTATGATATAATATGCCTAGCACCTTGCATTTATGTAATGACATATTTTTTTGATATTTTTACAATTTTCTATTATAATATATATTTAGTTAATATAAACTTTATTATATTTACTAAAATTATATATAACATACATTTAAGTTAAATTTTTTTATATTTCGATTATTTACAGTATATTTGTAATGTTTCTATTTGGCTTAATTTAATTTTTATTTCTTTTTAAACTTCATTTTAGTATCCCAGCTTTAGTTGGTTGCCAGTTACTCAATGTTTTCATTACAAATTGTATTTTATTTTATTTGAACTTTAATTTCTAGTAACATAAAATGTTTTTAATAGTTTTAAATTTAGTAACAACAACATTAACACTAACTTGATCTCTTTATTGCTGTATTGTTTTCTTATATGTGGCGATCTTACTTTCGCAGTGGACATTTTTGAAATCCGGGAAGTGCGAGCGGGAAAAAACTCCAAAGAATTTGAGCGATTCAAAGACCACAAAGATAGAAATACGGACCCAAACACATGCTTTACCATATTCTACGGCTCTCAGTTTGTTCTCAACACACTCAGTCTGGGAGGTAAGTGAGTCCGCTTATACATATTGCACATTGTAAGTTATCATTGTTTAAGAAATCAAATCAAATGTTATTCCATCTTCTCACATGATATGCTAAACTATATATAATATTTGTAAGTTAAACAAAACTTGCGTAATTTAATTTCACCAATGTCATTTAATTTCATCATGTCAGTTATTGCAGAACTGATGCAAAGATCATGTTAACTGTTAGTGTATCTGCATACTAAAGAAATTGCTGTGTCTACATGTTAAAAACTGCACATTTAAAATGGTATAACATGGTCAAACTGTGTGTATCTGTGTACTATAGAAATGTGAACTTGTGTTTATCTTGGTCATACTGTGTCTAAGCATATTTAAAAAAAACGCATTCAAAATTGCCACCTTAACAGAATCAAACTGAAATAATGTACATAATGAAAATAAATAGTATGTCATATAGGCGCAGCTGGTTTAATGTCCTTTATTAAATTTAATGCACTTAATAAATATTTATAATGTAATGTGATTTAATCTATTATTTGTATTCTAGTCATTGTACCCCCATTCTGCCCTTAAATTGACTGGGCAGACCAAACTGTAAGTTGAAAGTTTGATGGATGGAAGTATCCACCTTGTCTATTACCTCACAAAGGCTCGCCCTGATCAGCCTGATGGTGGCGCTACAGGAATTTTGGATAATTTGAAAAGCCTAAAAAAAAAAATAGACTTTTAAAAAGGTCATAGCCAAGGTTTTTCTCTGTATCTCTGTATAACCATTGCAGTTTCATTGTACACTGGTGCATTATTCACTATAAAAAGTCTTGTCCGTATTGGCGTTTTTACCACATTTCAGAAAAATTATTTCCATCAACATTATACAGCATAAAGTGCATGATACGTTACGCTGCCTAGTTGCTATCTAGTTACTTAGCTGTGGACTATTTTCTAGTATTGCGTAATATCATTGTGCCTGCAGCTATGGTACGGCAGCAAAGTTGCTTGATCATATATAGTATAGTTTCTAGCTACATCGACCTAGAAAATAGCAACCTTTCATGTTCTGTTGATCTTAGTACATGATGTAAATACAGAAGAGTCAAGCTTTAAAGATACAAAAATTATCAAAATGTTTTTGAAATTTGAGAGAGATGCTAACGGTCTAATCTGATTCAATGATTTATGCTAAGCTAAGCTAAAAGTGCTCCCTCCAGACCTGAAGATTGGCTGAATGGATTTAAAACATGGCAAAATGCCAAACGGTTTAACTCTAGTGGAGTTGTAAAATCAGTCTGTTTACCCCAAAAAAGTGGAGCATTTCTTTAAGGCTTATGGAAATGCATTTTGCTTTCCTGTGAAAAAATAAAACAGGTATTTTCTTTTTTGTCTGGTTAAAATTGACTGTCAAATGAAGAACTAGATGTAATCCTTAAATTAGAAGAGCAAATGCTAGCTAACGCTGTGTGTAACATCATTGTACTTGCAGGCATGGTACAGCAGCAAAGTTGCTTGATTATATAGTATAGCTTCTAGCTACATCGACCTAGAAAATAGCAACCTTTCATGTTCTGTCGATCTTAGTACATGATGTAAATACAGAAGAGTCAAGCTTTAAAGATACAAAAATAATCAAAATGTTTTTGAAATTTGAGAGAGATGCTAACGGTCCTATCTGATTCAATGATTTATGCTAAGCTAAGCTAAAAGTGCTCCCTCCAGACCTGAAGATTGGCTGAATGGATTTAAAACATGGCAAAATGCCAAACAGTTAAACTCTAGTGGAGTTGTAAAATCAGTCTGTTTACCCCAAAAAAGTGGAGCATTTCTTTAAGGCTTATGGAAATGCATTTTGCTTTCCTGTGAAAAAATAAAACAGGTATTTTCTTCTTTGTCTGGTTAAAATTAACTGTCAAATGAAGAACTAGATGTAATCCTTAAATTAGAGGAGCAAAAGCTAGCTAACGCTGTGTGTAACATCATTGTACTTGCAGGCATGGTACAGCAGCAAAGTTGCTTGATTAGCTTTAAACATAACAAAATTATCATAACAATTTAGAAATTTGAGAGAGATGCTAACGGTCTAATCTGATTCAATGATTCATGCTAAGCTAAGCTAAAAGTGCTCCCTCCAGACCTGAAGATTGGCTTAATGCATAAAAAATGGCAAAATGACAAACGGTTTTACTCTAGTGGAGTTGCAAAATCAGTCTTATTTACCCCAAAAAGTGGAGCGTTCCTTTAAAGCTTATGGAAATGCATTTTGCTTTGTTGTACAGGTATTCTCTTCTTTGTCTGGTTAAAATTGACTGACAAATAAAGAACTTGATGTAATCCTTAAATCACAGGAGCAAAAGCTAGCTAATGCTGTTTGTTTTTTCACAGCTGATTCGGTGGAAGATGCAGAAAAATGGCTAAAAGGACTGGAGTTACTCAGAGATGAGACACTGGCAGCTCACACACCTGAGATTATAGAGAGGTACACACACATACAGATAGTGTATCCTTAATCTGTAAAACAAGTCATATACTAGTTTCTTTCTCTCTTTTGTAGTTGGCTGAGGAAACAGATGTATTCGGTTGATCAGACAAAGAAAAACAGGTTCTCCTCTTTCTCTTTCATATATTTTCCACCAGTATCACTGTAGTTTCTGTTTCTTCCTTCACGCTGTTTCTGTCTCTCACAGCATCACCATGAAAGAGCTCAAGTGCCTTTTGCCACAGATGAACTTTAAAATCCCTTGTGGACGCTTTTTGAAGGACAAAATCGCGGTATGAATGAAATATTATATACATTATCTTAACGGAAGTACTGTAAATGCTTTGCATCGTATGGAAAATTTTTGTGCTGCAGAGTTGGAACACTTCCTTCCCTTGGGTTTGGATAATGATCTGTGTTTATACATAAGTTGTAATATTGTCTTGTAAAACTCAATATTAGTATTTTCTATAATTTTCTTTCAGGCATTGGGAGCAAAGAAGGAAGTCCTGGATTTTGAGCAGTTTCACAAATTTTACAACTCTTTGATATTTGAGAACCAAAAGTCGGTAAGAGAGTTTTTTTTCCTGGTTTTATTATTGAGACACGCCGTGTGCAAAATTGCCGCTACAGATTGTTTACATTTGCTGTGAGGAATCGTTTCAGAACGTGGGATAGTGAAAGTGTCACGGGTGGATGATGTCAAACTCCGGGGGCATTTTCTTTCGCGATTGGCGCATCTTCATTGTTGTTCAGTCTGACTTTATGACAGCTGAGATCTTACAGTGTGACATGGGAGCCATGTTCATGCAGTCTGACATGCTACAATCATTCAGGATTATAAAAATTTTTTATAAAAATCGCACAGTGTCAGCCGGCCTTTAGATGCAATTTGTTCAACATTTTTAGAAGACTTTTGTACTGCCAATACTTTTTTTAAAATACAGTTAAAATTATCCTCAAGAAGAATAGACATTTGCAAACAGTATTATGTACTTTTTAGTATATACAAATAACTAAATAAAAACACTTTACTAAAATAGTGAAATTTTACAATGGAAAAAAATATTGTTTTATTTTCAGTATAGGCCCATAGCCAGCCTAGTAAGAGGGATGGTTCTTTTTTTTACTCAAAAAGTGGACCTTTTTGCAGTTATACGCCTCATTTTCTATTTAATTATGAGATTCAAATACATTTTAAGCACTATTTCAGCTGAATTACCTTGTCGGATGGTCATCATAATCACACTTTTTGATATACCAAAAATATTTCCTAAAGATTTATAATAGATAAAAGTTAAATAATTCTCAATTTTAAAATAAAATCTTATTACATCATATTTTATTAAAAAAAGAGAATGTGGTAAAGTTTAATATTAAAAACTGTAGCCTATTGTGTAATTTATTAGGCAAATAACAAATTGGCCAGCACATTCAACTTTTCCCAGTCAGAATTTGGCCATTTGAATAATAAAAAATGTATTCAAACATAATAATAATAATAATAATAATAATAATAATAATAATGGCGATGCGGTGGTGCATTGGGTAGCACGTTCGCCTCACAGCAAGAAGGTCGCTGGTTCGAGCCCCGGCTGGGTCAGTTGGCATTTCTGTGTGGAGTTTGCATGTTCTCCCCATGTTCGTGTGGGTTTCCTCCGGGTGCTCCGGTTTTCCCCACAGTCCAAAAATGTGGTACAGGTGAATTGGGTATGCTAAAAATGACCGTAGTGTATGAGTGTGTGTGTGTGTGAATGAGTGTGGATGTTTCCCAGTGATGGGTTGTGGCTGGAAGGGCATCCGCTGAGTAAAACATATGCTGGATAAGTTGGCGGTTCATTCCGCTGTGGCGAACCCAGATTAATAAAAAGACTAAGCCGAAAATAAAATAAATGAATAATAATAATAATGTAAAGTTTCACAATTCACAATTTTTCTAGCATCTCTTCTAAAAAAGTACATTTAAAAATTCTTGGAGAACCACAATAACCAAAGTATTGTTCAAATTAATTTTTAATATGAGTTGCTTTTGGTGCTTCACACCTTATTATTGGTCATTTTTTCTTTCAAGAATAGGTCCAAGATTTAGAATAAAAATTAACTGTAAAATGTTTTCTCGTTAAAAAACAACGCAGTAGCGAAAGATGACTTCTCTTATGTCAGATTGTAAAATGAAAATATTTGTTAGCATTGGCCAAAACTGATTAGCTGAAGTCACACTGAAGCGACAGCCAGCAGAGTTCTAACAAACCACCCAAACCCCCCTGGCTATGGACCTGCAATATATATTAACTTGTCATTTAAATAAACTGCATTTATTTGAATACAGTACAACTACAATATTTTGCTGTGATCTATTTTTTATCTAAAATAAATGCTCCATGAATATTAAAATTTATATAAACTCTATATTATGCAATTTAAAATGTTTTTAAAATATATTTAAGCATCAAAATAGTTTTTTGTTGTCATTTTGATGAACGAAAAGCTCAAAATAATAGCATATATTTAAAAAAAATAATTTAAACAATGTTAAAGCCTGTACATTTATTTTTGATTGTGTTAAAATGTCTTAAAATTACAACTTAAAATGAATTATCTGAATAATCTTACATGTTGAAACTAAACTTTTTAATATGATTTTTTGTTTCATTTCATACCATAATTAATCTATGTTGATGGTCATTTTGTTAGATTCTAGATGAGTTTAAAAAGGAGACGTGTGCTTTCATCCTGGGGTAAGAAAAAGTTTATTTTTTTAAATAATCTTTATAAACGTGTAATACATTCCACTAATGTTCTCATTTTTATTATGCATTTTCTATATTTTTATCTGCAGTAACGGTGACCAGCCTATTCAACTCAGTGATTTCCAAAGATTTCTTTTATATCAGCAAAGAGTAAGGCTGACATATATTCATATCTGTTCATCTTTCTCACACACACACACAAGCACACATATATATGTTGGTATTGGTGGTTTACAGGGACTCTCCATTGGCATAACGTATTGTGTACAGTAAAAAGCACTTGTTATATAGCCCAACCCCTGAACCCGACACTCACAGAAAACCTGTGGCTAAATTTGAATGTCAGAAGACTTTAAGTATGATTTTTAAGCATTCCGAATTACAAGGACATCAGGCATGTCCTTGTAAACCACTGCAAAAGGGTACAACTAGGTCATTATACAAAAAACCTGTCCTTGTAAACACGCTTTGTCAACTATATCTGCTCCATTCAGACACTTACTGTAATTAAAAATGCTGTATTTTGCAGGAGACTTGGGCTAACAATCTAAATCAAGTCCGAGAGTTAATGACCATCTTCATCGATGACACCATGAGGAAAACCAATGATCCTGCATTTATCCTTGAAGAGGTACAGCTTCTAGACAGATATAATTATCTTATATTCATTTATACTGGTAGCTGACATGTCTGTTTCTGTCTCTTTAGTTCCTCAGTTTTCTCTTCTCCAAAGAAAACCAAATTTGGGATGACAAGTTTTCCGAGATTTGCCCACTGAACATGAACAATCCTCTGTCTCACTACTGGATCAACTCTTCTCACAACACGTCAGTGCTGCTACTGTTCATGCTGCTTCTCCTCATCGTCATCTACTTCCTGTGTTACTTCATGTGTTGCTCTTTTTTTTTCTTGCTCAGATATTTGACTGGAGATCAGATGCGTAGTGAGTCTTCAACAGAAGCGTATGTGCGCTGTCTGAGACTGGGCTGTCGCTGTGTTGAGTGTTAGTGGATCTTACTCATTTCTTAGTTAAATATTATTTGTTATTCTGTCAAACTAATTGTCTTTTTCCATTTCAGTGGACTGCTGGAATGGTCCAGAGGAACCTATTATATATCACGGCTGGACCAGAACGTCCAAGATAAAGTTTAAGGATGTGGTGAAAGCCATCAATGATCATGCTTTCGCAACATCTGAGTTAGTCAAACACACACACATTCACACATTTATTCTGTGTTGTTTTCTGTTAAGTGGGTCAGTTTTACAAAGCCTTTCAAGAACATGTCCTAGTTACTATATATTCTAGCACTCCCAATTACAAAGAACTCTATTTTGCATATATAGTTACGCCTGTCACATTAATTAGTATATTGACTTATCACACAACAAAAAGACATGACCTCAATCATTTTTGGTGGTGCAATGTATATAGCCCATACATAAAAACCAATTCTAGCAACATTTCAGCTGACTATTAAATTGTTAAAATGACTATAATTAAAATAAATATTCTTAAGAATAAAATATAATGTGTTTTTGGAAGAGTGTACTTGCATTGTGATTATAATATTGTTATTCCGGCATTATATAATAAGTGGCATAAAAGGGTCTTAAAATGACAATAATATTGTTTATCGCAATATATTTTGGTGCAATATATTGTAGAGCAAAAAATAGATATTGATACATCAAATTCAACTTATATATTTTTTCCAATATTTTCCAAGTGTTGTATAATGGAGCAAAGACATTTTCACAGTATTTCCTATATTTTTTTTTTCTGGGGGAAAAAAACATTTAAAAAAATAATTTGGGTCAATATTATTAGCTGCTTTAGGAAATATTTCTTTTGATTGTCTACAGAAAAATCACTGCTATTCAATAACTTGCCTAATTAACCAATATTGCCTAGTTAACAACCTAGTTAAGCCTTTAAATTGCACTTAAAACTGAATTATAGTTTCTTAAGTAGAATAAGTAGACAATTAATAAGTAGAAAAATAAAATAAGTAGAAAAAATGCACCATTATCATGGCAAAGACAAAATAAATTAGTTATTAGAAATTAGATAGTAAAACTATTGTTTAAAAATGTTGAAACAATGTTCTCTCAGTTAAGCAAAACATTGGAATTTTTTAAGATTTTAAATTTCACTAATAATTTTGTCTTTAAATGAACATATATTTTTTGATTGTGACTCAATTTATATAGCAATAAAGCTAGTTTTCCCCCTTAAGTTTACATTGTTGTAGCAATAATGTTTTAAATAAAAGTAGTTTTTGGGGTTTTCTAGGGTTTCTTATGAGATTGCAGTCACAATTTTCAGAAATCTTAATCTTCCTAAAAGTAGCCTTTATTTTCTTTATGCACATTTTTTATGTATTGTTTTATTAGATTTTAAGACTAAATGTGACTTGCATAAGTATGCCTATGATAATTCTGCCATTTTTACCTACAGTTTAAAGGTACAATTCTCAGTATTATGACTTTTGTTTTAACAAACTCCTAATTTGCTGCTTGTTAACAGTTATTAAGGTAAAAGTTTTGATATTGGTAAATGATTTTAGTATTAGGGATGTAGATTTTTTTTTTTATAAAATAACATTTTATATGTACTAATAAACAGTCAATATCTCAATAATAAGCAGGTAAAAAGCCACTATTTAATAGTACAATTGGTTACTTAAATGTGCTACTAGTATTCCTCATGATCATAAAAATAACATGCCATTTACATACCATTTTCGTGTTTCCGGAAATGCAAACTGTTATCGGTGTCAACTGTTGTCAGGTATCCTGTGGTGCTGTCCATAGAAGAACACTGTGACGTCAAGCAACAGAAAATGATGGCTCAGGTGTTCAAAGATGTTTTCCAGGACAAAATCCTGATGGCACCCCTGGAACCAGAAGCAGAACAACTGCCATCACCAACCCAGCTCAAGGGCAAGATCATCATAAAGGTAGAAAAGCAATGTGACATAAACCTCTTGCTATATTTCTCATATATTTTAAGTGCATTTTGGGATATTGCATGGAACACAAATACATAAATAGATACATTAAAGATAATTTGCACAGAATTATACAGAATACTTCCAAATAAACTACAATGGAAATGGGTGTAACAAATAAATTCCTTGAAGTGCAATTCCTCGAAAAGCTGTTTTGGCAAATCATGTGATTGCATAACTGGACTAACATGTTTTTAAGTCCCTGAGCTTAAATCTGTCATCAAAATTATTTGCTTAAACAACTTTGCAGTATTGAAAAAGAATAATGTGTGCTCAAACTTCTACCTTTGCCTCTGAACACAAGATAACATGGCAATCTTTTTTGCATGTTATTAATGCAAAAAATGGTAGATTGTTCATAAAGATTGAAAGGATTGTATTATGGCTAATTTTATAGGATGTAATGTAAGGTGTACCCAGAATTTGTCTGTGAGGATTTGGCTCAAATTAAAGCACAGATTATTAGCTACACCATGTTGTAAATGGCCATAATTAGCCTGAAGCAAAAATGATTTGTTTGTGTTTCTTTTTAAATGCAAATGAGTTGTTGCTCCACACTCACTTTTCAGAAGTGGGCGGTGCCTTTACAGCTTGTGCTTTGGATACTCAAACATCAACAAACAAACACTTGAATGCATTCTAAAGTCTTGTCAGTTTAAACTCTTGATATATACATTTAGCTAATTATTAGCTTAGAAACATTGAATCAGTTCAAACTCAGCACACCTAAAAAATGTAGGTGCTAGGAAGAAAATACAATGTCAAAATGAATAAAAAGCAAACTAATAATTCTGCACACTATTAATAATTGCTCAAAAATGTATTACAGTGTTTCCTTTAGGATTTTTCCTCTGTGGCGGCAGGACTGGTAGACACAGATCTAACAACTACCTATGGCAATAATGGCGTTATTTCAATGACAAATGTCATAAGCGCAGTATTACAAGTTGAGATCGCATTCATGTAATACGAGCATGTGAATCTCTTGCGCGCCGTTTGCCTCTGTTCTTGCACAAAACTTCTTGCACACCCTCAAATAAACTCTCAATAACCCTCAAATAAGCTCAAGTGCAGATTTTCTTGTGTGCTCAAATAAACGCAGCTGAAGTGCGATTTAGTGCGTTTATGTAACAAGTATGTCTCCAACATTTATTAGATTTGCTAGGAACATTTATAATTGCATTCAATAGACCTAGAGAGCGGTATTAATGCGTCCTGAAGTAAAGTGAAACGGCTCTCTAAACTCCAGCAAGATAGTCATTGTATGCAAAGCCATAGGCTATAAAGTATAATTATGAAAACTGTGTTCATCTTAACTGAAAACTATGCTGTGTTTGCTGGCCTCACGCATCAAGCACCTCTTAGTCTGTCAGTCAGCATGTCACTTTAAAAGGTTAAACAAATAACGCACAGCACTACGATTACAGAAAAGTTTGCACTGTTATAATTCACTTACCTTTAAATACATTTTGGTGCGATTATAACCTGCTATTAAAAAAACAACAACGACTGAATGTTTTTGAATGAGAAGCTGTTATGTAGCCGTAACGGGATGAATTTTGGTGTGGCGCCCCGCCATGGAAGAATGAATGTAGTGGAAACCATGTATTAAATGTAACAAACATGAAGGGCCCTATCATACACCTGGCTCAATAAGGTGCAAGACGTGTTTGGCGCGATTTGTTGCTATTTTCAGACCAGCGCAACCCTAATTAATTACTTAATACACACAGGATCTAGAGCAATGCACAAATATCTTTACATATGAAAAAAATTAAAGCATTAAAATTTTACAAAAGTTATTATTTTCCATATAGATATAAAAAAAACACTACCTCCATGCATTCTTCATATCGGGGGGCTTTTTTGTCTTTTCAATGTCTTTTTTTTGGCTTTTTTGTTTTTCATGGATGTCTTCAGTGGAGTCCTTACAACACCGTTTCCTTATCCACAAAAGTAAAGAAGTAAAGTAAAGAGTAAAAGTAAAGAGAAAGAGAAAGTAAAGAGGCTGAATGGAGGAGGCTCATTCTTTATCCTCGTGCTGCAGATTGTTTGTTTAACTGTTTTCTCGCTAGTGAAGCATTCGGTTTTCCACTTACAAAGTCTGCCATGTAAACAGCTGATGTGCCATGGCAAAATACAACTGACTCTTAAAGGGAATGGAGATGAGATTCTCTTTGTTTTAATGCAAGTTGTGCTCAAAACACACCCAGAACTTATTAAAAGCATAATCATAACCCTGTTAGACCATGCGCCATAGCCCAAACCGTATTTTTTATCATCCTTAAAATAGCAAAAGTGGATTCGGACACGGCCTTAAGGCTTTTGTACCATGTGCTTTAGGCTGCGCCTAGATTGTTAAAATAGAGCCCGAAATGTGTGAGCACAAAAACCAAATCGTGTGAGTGTTAAACTAATCTTTCTTTTAGGTAAACTGTCAAATTCACACAAGGCAATGTCTAAAAAATGCAATATTATCATAAATTCTGACCGTTACTGATAACCAATAACTATGTTTAGAGACCAATTACCAATACTTTGGCTGCTAAATACAAATCTTGATATAATTTTTCCAGAAACTGATTACTAAATCAGAATGCAGAGAAATATAGTGACAATATGCTTTTTTAACACCTTAACAAGCAAAAAAATAAGAAAAGCAAAAGTAAAAAACAAAAGTTTACTCACTAAAAAAATAACTCGCTTAGGAGTTACTTCAGGCTTTGCAGATCATTGTATGGTTTCAACACCAACAATATTAACTAAAAGAAGTTGAAAGTATAAAAATATACTAGGATCCCTTTCATTATACAATTCTAAACGAGAGTTATACATTTTTTTATACAGCACAAGAAACTAAACATTGATGAAAGCTTTGGCAAAAAGGACCTTCGTAAAGCAGATAAGCAAGGAGAGCTCTTCATCTGGGATCCAATAGATGAGGTTCTAAACTTCCTTCTGTGATTGTCTCATCTTGGCTTTCAGTTTCATCAATATTAACATTAAAATTTTTGCTGGACTGTGTTTGTGTTCAGAGGTGGTACAAGCACTACTGTGTGCTTGAGAATAAAACGCTGTATTATGCGGAGGAGAATGATGAAGAGGAAGAAAAAGTGAGTTTGTATTTCAGAATGAGATTTAGGTTAAAGGTGGCACAAATGAAGTGTAATTGAGACTTCTCCTCCGTCTGTCCAGTCCTGCACAGAGCTTCATCAGTCTGAACCGTGGTTTCATGGCCGGATGTCAGAGGGCCGAATGACCGCAGAGAGACTGCTGCAGGAATACTGTGCAGAATCAGGTGGAGTTGATGGAACATTTCTGGTTCGGGAGAGCGACACCTTCGTCAATGATTGCACACTTTCATTCTGGTAATGTAGACCTCCTATTAGAAGATGGTTTTTCATTTGCATTGTTGTGTTTCGTTTATTCATTGTGTTTAATTTAGTATTTTCAGATGGAAGAAAATTGGGAAAAATATTATTATCGTTTATATAATATATAGTGCTAATATTTATCATATAGACAGAGTTGAAAAAGTGTTTCCTTTATATAAATTACAGAAATCATTGATTCTCAAGGTCAAAAATGTAAAAAGTATTAAGATGTGTACATTTGTGTATATTTTCTCAGCAAAACAGTAAAAAAAATGCTGCAAATTTTGCTGCAAACATTGCAGAAACTCACCACATAATCAATTTTAGTCATAAAAAATCTTTTTTTTTCAACTGTTCAACCCATCACTGAGAAACACCCATACACTCCCATTCACACACATACACTATGGCCAATTTAGCTTACCCAGCTCACCTATAGCATTCTTAAAGAGTGAAATAAAAATCATATTGGTATCACAATTTGAATAAAATGAAATGTACTCATCCTCAAGCCTTTAGAGTTTCTTTTTTGTGGTTGCTGTTGAACAAAAAAGGTGATCTTTTGAATGAGTTGGTAACCCACAGTTGTTAATTTATATAGACATTTTCCCCCTAATATGGCAGTCAATAAGTACTGATTACCAACATTCTTCAAAGTTTCTACTTGTGTGTTCAACAGAAGAACAAAATAATAGTTTGGAACCACTCAAGGGTGAGTACAATTTCATGTCTCTTTTTTAATCACCCTGGTATTTGGTGTGGTAAAACCACAGAATAAACACATTTTCACATTAAGTTTGAATGATATATTCATATATTTTTCAAATTCTTATTTGCTCATTTAATTTTTTTCCTTTTCTTTTATAAATTTGTGGAATGGAGTTGGGAAAGAAAATTCATGTGTCTCCTATTTGTTTGAACTTTGCTTAACAATGTTTTAAACAATCTATAAATGTATTGGGGGGGGGGGGGACCTATTTACTAAAATTACAGCAATCTGTATTATTAAAAGATGCGAAAAAGAAAACAGAAATTAATTTTAATATGCTTTAACTTCAGTATTTATGTATCTGAGGTTGACTATAGAGAGTATATACAGTTAAAGTGAGAATTATTAGCCCCCTTTGATTTTTTCTTTTTTAAATATTTCCCAAATGATGTTTAACAGAGCAAGGACATTTTCACAGTATGTCTGATAATATTTTTCCCTCTGGAGAAAGTCTTATTTGTTTTATTTCGGCTAGAATAAAAGCAGTTTTAATTTTTTTTTTTAAACATTTTAAGGTCAACATCATTAGCCCCTTTAAGCTATATTTTATTTTGATTGTCTAACAAACCTTGAACAATAACTTGCCTAATTACCTTTACTAACCTAATTAACTTAGTTAAGCCTTTAAATATTACTTTAAGCTGTATAAAAGTGTCTTGAAAAATATCTAGTAAAATATTATTTACTGTCATCATAACAAAGATAAAGTAAATCAGTTATTAGAAATGAGTTATTAGAACTATTATGTTTAGAAAAAATATCTCCGTTAAACAGAAATTAGGGAAAATAAACAGTGGGGCTAATAATTCAGGGGGGCTAATAAAACTCTACATGAATCAAAAAGTGAAATTCAATAGCTTTTAAGACCTTTTTTTAAGACTCTTTCTATACATTATAACCATTTTAGGTCTCAACAGGAAACACTGGCGAGATTTTAACTTGCAGTATATTTACTAAATATTAATGTAAGAAACTAATCCAAAACTAAAACATTATTCATATACTGAATACAAATCTATTAACTCAAGCTAATTCAGCAGGTTGGCGCCTTTAGAACTGCAGAAATAATAGTGTTGCCTTGATTACTGCAGTAAACTAAGCAGCATGGTGTCAAATATAGCAGGATTTCATTGATTTTTAGAAACTACACAGCATCCTGATATTCGCAGATTTTATTCAGAATTTAAAATTAAACTTTAATACCTTGCAAAATAGCATTTAAGACTTTTTAATACTTTTTAAGGGCCTTAAATTGCTCTACATTCATTTATCAACTTTTAAAACTTTTTAAGACCTCGCGGACACCCTGTCATAGTGTCTTTTCTAAAGAAAAAGCTTTTTATAGAAAGCATTTTTTTCTATATGTATCATAAGGTCCTGCATGAAAAGAATGGCCCTATTGATTTATTTTAATGACTGTTTTCTTTGGTTACAAGCACAGATTTTTTTTTCTAGAATGGTCTGTTTGCTTCTTACAGGCGCAGCGGACGAGTTCAGCATTGCCGAATCCGATCCTGCTTGGAAGGAGGACACACAGTTTATTTCCTGACAGAAAACCTGCACTTCCCCAGTGTGTATGCGCTCATCCATTATTACAAAGACAACCAGCTCCGCTGTCAGGATTTCAACCTGCGCCTCACCGAATATGTGCCTAAACCAGACACGCACCAGCTGGAAGGGTAAGTTAAAACTTGATACCAGAGCCTAAAATTAACATTCATATGAAGCAGATGCTAGCAAAAATAGGTCTTGGCGAGTGTGTGAAATAGAGTTGCTGTGGAGTTTTAATAAGTCAAATAATGCATGACAACACAGTATGTTTTCGTTTTAAATATTATGCAATGTTTTTCGTGAAAGGTTATAAATTTTTAATCATTTAAAAAACATTAATTTTAGTTTTGATAATAATAATAATAATAATAATAATAATAATAATAATTGTTATTATTATTATGGTATTATTGTAATTGTTATTATAAAACAATTATTTTACTTCGCAAATTTTTTTTGTGATAAGTTTCATAGATTTTTTAATGTTATTATTTGATGAAATATTAGTAAAAATATGGCAAGTATTCTTCATATTATGTTTAAATAGATTAGAATTATTCTTGTGATATACCTTTTATACTGTTCTCTATAGTACAATTATATTTCTTCATGGATTAACTTTATAATTATTATATTATTTGCTTTTATAATTTGAATAATGATGATAATAATAAGTATAATAGTACAATTATTTTTTATTATTCTACTATGATTATATTGTATATTTAAAAAATGTCAAATACAGTTCAGTAGTATTATATTAATGTTTTATTAATTTAATCTTAACAAAATAATTTATTTAGATTTTGTTTTTTTCCCCTTTATTTTTTATTTATTTAAACCCACTTCAACAAAAATACCCTAAATACACTGCCTAGATAGTAATGATAATAAAGATAGTAAAAAAGTAATAATAATAATAATAGAAAAAATATCAAATTTTTATATATTAAAAAAAATTATAATTAATACATAAATAAATAGACAACAATAATGAGGGATACAATCAGGGATAATGCTGTGCTATCTTACAATGGTGGGCTAACTTAGACTAAGTATGAGGGTCTGGACAGAGAAAGAAAAGATAAAATATTACAGTTACATACAAGATAAGTCAGATTATTTCCCAGGAAGTACATTTATAGCAAAAAAATATAATAATAAGGGTTGCCAAACATATGAGAATTTGCTAGAACTTCTAATTGAATATATTAAATTTTTTCCAAGTCAAAAAATAACATCAGATCTTGAAGCCAGTTTTTAATATTATTAATAATACTAAAGCATTTATTGTTATTTTTATGATTGTCAATTCCTATTATTACTGTTTATTACATTAAGATACCGTATTATCACAGTATCTTTATTGATTTAAGTTTAATAGTTATGAACAGTTATAGTTTATTTAAGGGCTAGAGATCTAGCGTTATATTAATTTAAAAGCATTACTGTGAAATGGCTTACCGTATTGTAGTAGATTACTTTACTGATTTGTAAATTTTTTTATAATTTACATGAAAATTTATTTGCAAATACATGCATTCACCCTAATTATTCTACTTTTTATTCTGCTATTCTCTTTTTCTCATTAAATAAATGCACATTTACGTTAACAACCTGTAAACAATTATTCCAGGCCAGTACATTCACAATCAGAGTTTGTGTCCGTCAGCAGGTGTTTGTTTGTCGGAGTGTTGTTTTAGGTCTTCTTCTGCTTTGGCACTCATAAACAGCCTTATGGTGTTCACCACATCCCCGCCAACAGGGCTGCAGAAGAGCACGTGGTCAAGCTCACGCTTACAAACAAGCGTCTGCAGGCGAAGCACAGACATGAAGCTGTGGTTTTGTTGTCTATAGGTGGTTTTACAGTAACTTGAGTCGGGGTGAGGCGGAGGACTATCTAATGCGGATCCCTCGAGACGGCGCCTTCCTCATCAGACAGAGAGAGGATTCAGACTCATACGCCATCACCTTCAGGTGCAACACTTTACAAATCCTCAATGCAAACAACTAAATCATTTAAATGTTTATTTAAGACAGGTTGCAGGTGAATAGGTAAAAAAATAAAAGCTATTTCCATATTTTCCCAGTTATTGCCCTTAGTTCATTTATTCTTTCATTTTCTTTTCGGCTTAGTCCCTTTGTTAATCTGGGGTCGCCACAGCAGAATGAACCGCCAACTTATTCAGCTTATGTTTTAAGCAGCGAATGCCCTTCCAGCTGCAACCCATCACTGGAAAACATCCATGCACACTCATTCACACACATACACTAAGGACAATTTAGCCTTTCCAATTCACCAATAGTGCATGTCTTTGGACTTGTGGGGGAAACCGGAGCACCCGGAGGAAAGCCACATGAACATGGGGAGAACATGCAAACTCCACACAGAAATGCCAACTGACCCAGCTGAGGCTCGAACCAGCGACCTTCTTGCTGTGAGGCGATCATGCTGCTCACTGCACCACCGTGACACCCCCTTCAGAAATCACTCTAATATAATTTAATATGGTTATTATTATTATTATTAATTGTAATAGTAATACAAGCAATAATGACTAGAGCAATTATTTCATTTGAAACTACATAAAATAAGAAAGCAGTTATTTAAAATTGTAATAAATATTTAACAATTTAACTTTTTTACATTTAAAAATAATAATAATAAATATTATTATTATTTATTAATTAATTATTAATTTATTTATTTATTTATTTATTTATTTATTTATTTATTTATTTATTTAATTAAAGCACAGAATTTTATCTGAAAACCCACATTAGCATTTTTAAGTTTTTAATATTTCATTTAATAGTGATTGTAATTATTGCCATTAACATCATTTCCTTGGCTTTTATGTGCTGAAACAGAGGTGAAGGCTTGGTGAAGCACTGCCGGATACACAAAGATGGCTCTATGTATATTCTGGGTACTTCTAGTGAGTTTGACAGCCTGGTGGAACTAGTGGACTATTTCCGAAAGAAACCGCTGTATCGAAAAACCAAACTGCGCTATCCTGTCACACCAGAACTAGTAGAGCGCTTCAGTTCGGTAAGAAAGAGCACTCCACCTTCTGTCTGCACTTAACACTGTTAGTGTTTGCATGCAGCGTCTGCATTCACACTTCAAAGTGATCAAGGGCTTGTGCACTTCTCCCTTTGCTCAGGCCACAGCTTGCATGTGACACTCACACGTTTTCATCTCTAGTAGCTCTATTAGCCTCTTCTCCTTTTTGCAATCAGAGGTTAAGAGAATAGTTTTGATTTATTAGCACGTGTATACAATGCACATTTGGTTTTGGATAAATGGTCAGTAAAACAGTTTTATGCATTTGGTTTTTCACTTTCTGTGGCTGTGCTGATGTTTTTTCCTCCCGTCTTCCTGTGGCTAGTATAACATTCATGCTAAATGTCAGCCTTCTTCCACCACAAGACATATCTTTTGTTGTCTCAACCTGAAAACTGGAAAAGACTAGTGCACATTATTGTGATTAGTAAAATCTAATCTGTTTACTTATTTATTGTAGTTTCAATAATTATTTTGTATACCAAATATGATTGATTAATTGATTATTTGGTTTTGCATTTGGTTTTTCACTTTCTGTGGCTGTGCTAATGTTT
Organism: Danio tinwini; assembly: GCA_903798205.1. Lineage (NCBI taxonomy): Eukaryota > Metazoa > Chordata > Actinopteri > Cypriniformes > Danionidae > Danio > Danio tinwini. Next base: position 6,599,169 of record CAIGQZ010032545.1, read on the forward strand.
TTTCCCCTGTCTTCCTGTGTCTGGTATAACATTCATGCTAAATGTCTGTCTTCTTCCACCACAAGACGCATCTTTTGTTGTCTTAACCTGAAAACAAGACTATAACTGCACCAAAGATTATTGTGATTAGTCAAATCTAATATGTTTACTTATTGTATTTTCAATATTTATTTCGTATACCAAAAATGATTGATTAATTATGTGTTTAGGTTTAAACATTTTAATGTTTACTATATATTCCAGACATGATTGTGATTTGTCATTAATATATACAGTTAAGGTCACATTTTTTAGCCCACCTGTTAAATTTGATTATACTTTTTTTATTATTATTATATATTTTTATATATACATTCTGTTTACTGGAAATAATCTTTTTTCCAGCACACTTCTACAGTAAATATAATATTTTTAATAACGTTTGTAATAACCTTATTGACTGTAACTGCTATGATGACAGTTCATCATATTTTACTAGTTTTCAAGATACTAGTATTCAGCTTAACCCTTTAACTGCCCCACCAAAAAAAATGTTTTTAGATTGCAATTCTTAACTCCTAATATCACTAGTTAACACACTCAATGCATCAATAAAAACACATTCCATAATTTCTAAAATATCAACCTCTACCAAATGGTTGATATGTCGGTTTATGGTAAAAGTACCAGAATTAATACATACTGTATATTATGAAAAATCTGAAAATATGAAGTGTAAGACCAATTTATTTTAAAACATAATCAAAATAAAACATTTTTGAAAGGTAAATTATTTTTATTTTTTGAAGTATGCCATACAATATTTCAGATTTAACGTGTTAAAAAACAATATCAAGTGTAGTATTGCAACAGGATTATATTTGTTTGATTTGTTTTTTTGTAAACCAACAATGCTGTGTAGTGTAAACCATTATTTAAAACAGCCAAAATATGGTCAATCATTTGGTAGAGCAGACAGTTAAAGGGTTAAAGTGCAATTTAAAGGCTTAACTACATTAATTAGGCAGGTAATGGTAATTAGGCAAGTCATTGTATAACGATAATTTATTCTGTAGACAATCAGAAAAAAAACATTGCTTAATTAATAATATTGACCTAAAAATAAAACTGCTTTTATTAGCCGAAATAAGACAAATAAGACTTTCTCCTGAAGAAAAAATATTATAGGAAATACTGTGAAAAAGTCCTTGCTCTGTTAAACATAATTTGAGATATATTTGAAAAAAAATATTGTACAGTAGGGCTAATAATTTTGCCCTCAATTGTGTGTATGTATTATATGAATTTGTTTATTATGTTAAGTTTCAATAAACTTGATTTATAGTTGAGATGTTTAGTAAACATCTTTAGTTTTATAGTTGTTGTATTAATGTAGCAACTATTGAATTACAACAACATTAATTCAAGTACTATTGTACAGTTCAAAACACTATAGTATTAAAATAAGTTTTCATGTGGGTTTTCCCATGTTATATAGTTATAGAGTGTAAATCAATTCATGGCACACATCATTATGTTCCAATGTGACACAATCAGGCATTTCCTCCAGAACATACAGTTTGCCTTTATTATAGTACCATATCTACAGTGCTCAGCATATATGTGTATACCCCTCACAAATCTCTCATTTAAATATTTATCTTATTTTATATAGGAAGCTGTACAATTTTATATCGGTGCATATACATTAGTTTAGTCAGTCCTGAAGCCAAATCTGGAGCTTATCTAACAAAATAACTTACAATAATGGTTAAAAAATTAGTAGCCCAAATTTATATGTTAGGGAAAATATTCAATAACATTTTCAAAAATAACAAAAATCACGAGAAACAAATATATATATATACAGTTTTGTTGAAATTGATGGTGAAGTTTGATTTTACACTATTTTGCTTTAATTTAATTGTTATCTTTCAATTTCTAAAGATTTTCTGTGACTTTAGGAGTGTCAAAGTACGACATAAAATTGGATAAAACAACAACAATATAATAGTTTAACAATATATTATGACACAACATTTCAATGTAATTTAGCGAAGTTTAAACTGTAAAGTAATTTTATTTTTAGATAAAATTGCAAAGATTTATTTTTGATTTGATGCAGTTTCATTTGTGTGTCTTCAAACGAATAGAAATTAATAATGTTATTTATGTTCTTTTTTCCTGTTTAGTATTTTACTGAGTCTTATATTGTCATTTATAAGGGATTTATAAAGCATAAATAGACCTCACTTTAGATTAGGTCACAAAACTGGATGAAGTTGAGTTAGTAAAGCATTTATTAACATACAAATGAACTATTAGTATATGCCTGAATAATAAAATATATAAATGTTAATTTGAATAGTTTATTAATCATTAACTAACTTATTCTGTATGATCTTAAAAAACACCAACTATGCTTAAATATCTGGTTTGTAAATAATGCAATACTTAATTTAGTAATGAAAAATAAATCATTAACAAACTATGAAAGTACAATCATTAAGCACATTATAAATGTGCTTATAAGTAAATAATACAGCATTTATAGCTGTATTTATAAACTGCTTACTAATGTTTATTAATGTAGTGTTAATGCTTAACAGATAATGAATTCACTGTTTGCTAATGCTTAATAAATGGTTCTTAGTGTGTAGTTATTATAAAGTGTTACCAAATTTACCATTTTTTTTTTTTGCTTTCTTGACCTTTCCTCTTTTTAAAATTTGTTATTAATATTTTTCTATAACATATAAATTTGGCTGTACTAGTTTTTGGACCGTTATCATAAGCTCCAGGTTTGGCTTCAGTTCTGACTAAACTAATGTATATGCACAAAATTAATATTGTATACCTTCCTAGCAAAAATAAGAATTTAAAAGATAGATTTGTGAGGGGTTTACTTATATATGCTGAGCACTGTATGTATTATATGAATTTATTACATGAGTTTTTTTTACAATTAATGAATTAATTTTGTGAAGTTTCAATAAACTTTTTACTGTTTCTTTTACCGACGCAAAATCTGTTGTCCACCACTAATCTACAACACAAGACATATCGCCTACAATGCCTAGATTATAGATTGTCCTTGATGTCTAAGTCTAAGATGCTGACAGAAACATCTTTCTTTCTTTCAGATAAACAAAACGGGTTCGCTGTATGACTCTAAGCAGTATGTGGAGGCTAACGAGATCGAGCCGTCTCTGGTAAGCACTTTGAACATGCACAAACGCAGGTCATTTGCTGTGGGCTGGGGAGGAAGTGGTGGTGCTGGCTATCTTTCTCACAGAGGAAGCTGATCGTCTCGAAAGAGGAAACGTCGCCTGGCTAAAAAACAGCCATGTCATTTTAGCCTGTATGACATATATGTGCTTCTAATGCTAGTGCACTCAGTTATTTTAGACTTTACACTGGGTATGTTTACATGGACATCACCAATCAAATTATTAACATTTGAAGTACGACAACATTGTTACTTTGAGAATATTCCTTTTATTCCAACATGAAACAAATATTATAGTAAATTATAATAAATACTAAAGTGGTGTGAATAATATAATAGTGTATTATACTGTATGTATTATAGTACTTACAGGATTTTGTTAATAAATGCTACATCATACTACATACTAATACAACATACTGTAGTATTAACTATAGGGAACTAATAAATTGTAGTGTACTTTAGTTTTTACTACAGAAAACTATAGGCATTGCAGTATAGTAGTAGTATATTGGGTAATTTATTCAGCTTCATAGTTGTTGTATTACTTTAGCAACTATTGAATTACAGCAACACTAATTGAAGTACTATTGTACAGTTCAAAACACTATAGTATTTTATATAGTTATAGTGTGTGAATCAATTATTGACACATGCCATTATGTTCTAATGTGACACAATCAGACATTCCCTCCAGCACTATTTATGGTACTTACTATGGTACCATAATATTTTTAATACCATGAAATGTTTAATTTTCTGAAAGCTAAAGTGCAGTTAAGTTACTAAATGTCATGCTGTATGTGAAACCATGATAGCAGATACAATAAATTCATATTAAATGTGATGTCACTTTGTTTGCTGTCAAACTGTTGAGCAATGCTGTGTGTGAATCCTGTCACAAAATGAAGGAAAATGTCCTACATGATAGTAATAGTGTGATTGTTAAATATTGTTCTTAAATAACATGACTAAAATAAGAATACTATGTAGATGGAGATTACTTCTTGCAATGACACAATGAACCCTGTCATACACCCAGCGCAATAAGGCGCAAGACGTGTTTGTCACGATTTGTTGCTATTTTCAGACCAGCACAACAGTAATTTTCCCGTTTTACGCCATGTTGTTTAAATCGCAAATCCATTTGGCCCACTTTGTGGACTCATGGGTATGCTGGTCTATAAAGGAGGTGTGTTAAGGCGCATTAGCGGGTTGCTATTTTGAAGATCTGAAATAGACCGCGCCATTGACCATCTAAAAGCAGGTCTAAAGTCCAGCGCAGAGCATGTTAGTTATGCTATGCAGGTCCAAACCCGTACACATTCCTTAAGACACACAGGATGTACAGAGATACATAAATATCTTTACATATAAAAAAATGTAAGGATTAAAATGTTACAAAAATTATTATTTTCTACATAAATATAAAAATCACTACCTCCATGCCTTTTTCATGCCTACATGCCTTCAGTTCATTTATGACCATTTGCATTTGTATAATGATGATGATATTATTATTATTATTATTATTATTATCAGTATTATTTATTATATGCATATTTATATTTGTATTTATTATATGCATATTCAGATTTATATTTGTATTATTTATTATATGCATATTTATATTATAAATATATGCATATTTTTATTATGCATCATTATATAGGGCATAAGAATAAGAAGTGTGTTTGGATATAACTCCATTTTTTGACTACACTTCGTTATTATTGTTCATTTATTAGTCTGCTGGATATTAGAACTGAATTTAGAAATAGTTTTGAAACAAATCTTTGCTCTTAACAAACTAAATTAATTATGTAGGCTAATGGATGTCTTTAGTGGAGTGCGTACAACACCGTTTCCTTATCAATGAAAGTAAAGGAGTCAAGTAAAGAGTAAAAGTAAAGAGAAAGTAAAGATTGCACAGAATGTTTAACTCTTTACTTGCTAGTGAAGCGTTCAGTTTTTCCTCTTACAAAGTCTGCCATGTAAACAGCAAATGTGCCATGGCACGACACAACTGACTCTTAAAGTGGAAGATTAGACTCTAATTGGTTTAATGCATGTTATGCAAAAAACACCTATAACTCATCACGAGAGTAAGCAAAACCCCGTTAGACCATGTACCGGGGCGCAGAGCGTATTTTTCCATCTTTAAAATAGCAAAAGTGGATTCAGACACGCTCGTAATTGCTTTTGCACCATGTGCTTTAGACTTTGTGCCTAGATCATTAAAATAGTTATGTTTGATAACTGTAGAGTCAATCTTTTACAACTATAATTTTTTTTTCTGCTTTCTGTTGTAATACAGGCACTGTGTAATATTATTGTACCTGCTGCAGCCATGGTACGGCAGCAAAGTTCCTTGATTATTATGCCAGAATTAAGAGAATAGTTTCTAAACATATAAATTTAGAAAATAGCAACTTTCGTCATTTTTTGTTGTTATTATTACACAAAAGAGTGTAATAATAAGTATAATGAAGTATAATAAAGAGTATAATGACAAAAGAGTGAAGCTTTAAATAGGAAAGGTATCAAAAACTCTGTGGTCATTTTTGAGCGAGATGCTAACAGTCTAATCCGATTCAATGATTTATGCTAACCTAAGCTAAAAGTGCTTCCACCATACCCGGAGATCAGCTGAATGGGTCAAAATGGGCAAATTCAACAGTTTAACTCTCAGGAAGTTGTAAAATGGGCCTATTTTTTTTTTAAAAAAAGTGTTCCTTTAATATTGAAGTCTATTTATTGTATTTACTTTGAACCGCTGAGAGTGTTTTATGGTCTTTTTCATTGCTCTCTTAAAACTGAGTCTATTTTGATGTGTTGCAGCCCCAGAACACAGTAAAGGCACTTTATGACTACAGGGCAATGCGTCCAGATGAGCTCACCTTTTCAAAAGGTGTTTTGATCCATAATGTAACCAGGGACACAAATGGATGGTGAGATTCTGAGCAAGTTCTGTTGATAAAATGTAATAAATGCAATGTTTATTTTTGCAAATAAGCAAAGGCAGTGCTATGATACAGTGAGGTATTAAATGATAATGCCACACAATTTTCATAAATACTATGGAAATGTATGATTATTATGTACTGTACGTGCACCACTACAGAGTGTGCTACTGTTCAAACGTTTGGATTATATTATATACGATTATATTTTCAATTGTGGAATTTTCAGCATCATTAATCAGTTTTCAGTGTCATAATTCTAATATTATGATTTGCTGCTGTAGAATTTATTTTAATTGTTTTTATTTTATTAAACCTAGCATTTTCTGAATTATTAGATGACTACAAATGTGAAAAATTATTTATTATTAGTTAATTAATATTTAAAAAAAAATGAAACCATCTAAAAGTCTAAAAGACATAATATATTGACACATACAATTATTATAGTTCCAAATATAAATGTGTATAAAATTAAATAAATAAATATATATTAAATTAAGTTACATTTTACTGACTTCAAACTTTAAAATGGAAAGATTGTTGTACTATATTTTAAAAATCATATCGCATGGTGTTACCAATGGTAAGCTCTCCAAGTAGCATGTTACCATTCTATTAGTGCAGCCTTGTAGGCTCTGTTTACATCTGGTTTTAAGATATGTATATCTATTTTATCTCTTTTGTCCAGTTTGGATCACAAGCTGTATTTTCCGAGTGGATGGTTTATAGATGGGGGAATTTATGGGCTTTTTCTGATCTAATAGTGCAAAATAAGCTCACAGAGTTGACATGAATGCAATGCTGGGGAGAGCAGCATGAACCTTAACCAGATGCTGTGGAGTTGTTTTCTAATCAAGACTGCTAAGAGGACAATAAGAATTTTTTTCACCTGCAAGCCAATTTTATTTCAAATAACAAGTTTAGATCATGTCTGAATTTGAGTGCTTTAACAGCACATCCCATAATGTTTAAGAATTAGGACAGTAAGCAGAGAGTAGGTGATTTTATTATTTTTTTTTTTTGAGTGGCTGTTTGAACACATTTGACCACACAATCCTTTAAATTATGAAAGCAATCGTGTCAAATGTGTTTTTGACAGCCTCTGGAAGTGGTCAAAAATAGACAAACTTAAAAACATAAAAAAAAACATTCACACCTGTATTTTATGTAATCTACTTGTGATCAGGCTGACAAAAACACATCTTAATAAATGCATCAACACACATTTCTGTCAGAAAACAATTATCTTATTCACTGAAATGAAACATTCATCAAGTGTCTCAAAAGCTACAGGGGGATTTTAATTTCTTAAATACTGTATGATGATTTCACCAGCATTACATTTTTTCCCTGTCTATCTTCTGATCCGTATAGGTGGAAAGGAGACTATGGTGGGAAACTCCAGCACTATTTCCCTTCAAATTACGTAGAAGAAGTTCAATCTGATGCCAATTACCAGGTAAAGCATATAAAACATTTGGATAATTAGCATTCCAGATAACCGTGCTAGTTAGTACAGTATTTTGCATGCTGATTTGCTTACATACACAGAGAGTGTCTTGAACATCAACATTAGATGTTCTTTTTCAGCCCGAAGAGGAAAATCCATTAGGTGAATTGTGTAAAGGGACAGTGGACATCTCAAAGTGTACTGTTGGTAAGATAGTACATCATTTTCATTCCTTTTTTAAATTAACTTAAAGGGCCCTATCATACACCCGGCTCAATAAGGCGCAAGATGTGTATGGCGCGATTTTTGCTATTTTCAGACCAGCGCAATAGTCATTTTCTTGTTTTGAGCCACGTTGTTTAAATAGCAAATCTCACTTTGTGGACTCATGGGTGTGCCGGTCTATAAAGGTGGTGTGTTAAAGGGCACCTATGGTAAAAAATCTACTTTTCAAGCTGTTTGGACAGACATATGTGTAGGTATAGTGTATAGACCGTCATATTGGGGTGATATAAACACACCCAGTGCTTTTTTTCAATTTAAAAACATAAAACGGTGGACCAATTGGAGCGGTTTTGAGACCGACCGCAGCTTGACATAGGAGTGCGGTTCCACCGTCCATCGAATTGATTGACAGCTGCGTATTAACGTGTCTCTGTAGTAACGTGTATAATCCTATCAACAAGACAGGACGTGCGCAAATCAACCGTAAATAAAAGGTCTGTTTAGTTTTAGTTTAGATCCATAACTAGGATCATCAATCATCATCAAATGTGATCAAGAGTGAGTTTTTACAAGTTTAAAATGTTTTAAAACAGTGCATGTGTGTAATGAATTACAGCAATTTACTTCAGATTTACTTCATCAACACAGCCACGTGTCAGTACAATTATACAAGACGCTTCAATCCTGGTTTGTGGACGTTAAATTAGGTTTATTTTGTACATAAACGTAACAGATATCCATACAGCAGTGGATATTAAATTGTATCCTGTCACATTTGCATGCAAAGACAGTGGAAATCTAAACGCGCGCGCTGTATGTATGTGCGTGTGTGTCTGAGCTGTGTGTGTGCGTGAACTTTGTAACGACATTGTGTGTGACACATCCTGCAGCTTCCACAACAAATGCATCAAATAATCATTGGTAAAGTTCTTACTGTAGTTTTTCTCCCAAATGTTACGTGATATCTGCTTCCTTTATGTCTGTGCCAGTTGTCTGAGGCAGCCGAGGGCAGAGACTGAGGCACTCTGACAGGCACGTGGAAACGGTGGGCGGGCAGGACTAGCCTTAAAGGCCCAGTACACAAAAACAGCAAAACTCTGTTGAGAGCTATAAAACACAAACTAGTGAAAGCTATAATAAATAATCTGATAGGTGTTTTGAGCTGAAACTTTACAGACACAGTCTGGGAACACAAAAGACTTATATTAAATCTGGAAAAAGGGGTAACCTAGGTGCCCTTTAAGGCGCATTGTTGGCACGCTGCTATTTTGAAGAACTGAAATAGAACGCACCATTAACCAACTAAAACCTGGTCTAAAGTCCAGTGCAGAGCACGTTAGTTATGCACCTATGCAGGTCCAAAACGCTTACACATTGCTTAATATACACAGGGTGTACAGCAATACACACATATCTTTATATACATGAAAAAATTAAAGGATAAAACATTACAAAACTATTATTTTCTACATAAATATGAAAACGAAAACATGAATGGCTTTTTTTTCCACTAATTTCTTCATTTCCAGTTCGCTCTGCCAAATATGGCAAGCAAGTGGTGGTAACGCTGCAGTATAAGGAGGATAAAGAGAACATGATGCCATTTGATTTGGCCACTGAGACTACTGAGGAGCTGTACGAGTGGTATCAGGTGGCCTGGGACATTACACAGAGAGAGGAAAACAAAGTGTTTGAGGTCTGTCTTGTTCACATTTCTTGGCCTAAATCTGGCTGATTGGGGCTAGTTGTCACAAAGGGGAAGTTTTGAGTCACTTGTCCGGTAAATATAGTATTTTGTTTAGCCAGACAAATTTGGGGGTGTTTAAATGCTAGGTGTAGCCATAAAGAGAAGATTTAACTATAGGGACATTCTAAATATACAGTATAGTCAAGTATTTTGAGTGTAATGTTGAGGTGGGGTTTATAAATGTTTACAATTCTATTGCAGAAAGAAAAAACGAAGCAAGTCGAGACCAGAGATGAAGTGGCCAGTGAGATGTCAGAACTGGTTGTTTACTGCCAGCCTCGCAGCAAAGAAAAGGACAGCTTTGGTACAGAAAATTATATTTCTTTTTTAAAGAAATCCTTTTGTTTATTATAATGTTATAAAATCAATCAGTTTTATCAGTTTTCAGTAACTGCTTTCCTTTTGAATAACAAAAAATCTTAAAATAAAGTAACTAATACTTTACTAATACTGTGACTAATAAAACAGATTACAGTTTTCCCACCCAAAAATTAAGCAGTACAACCATTTTCAACACTGACAGTCATAAATGCATCCTGAGCAGCAATTCTTGCAGAAATCATGTGACACTGAAGAATTACTGACCCCAAAGATAAATTAACTGTGTATTTTCTTTGCCATTAAGATAATTATACCTACAAAGAAGTCCGCTCCTTCGTAGAGAATAAGACGCCCTCCAGAAACAAGCTGACTCAGTTCATAATGTATAACCGCAAGGCTTTGAGCCGCATCTATCCTAAAGGCCAGCGGATGGATTCCTCCAACTATGACCCGTATCCACTGTGGATGTGTGGCTGTCACATGGTGGCGCTCAACTTCCAGACTGCTGGTAAGATGAAGTGTCTGTAACACATGTAGTAATGCATCCCATTAACATTAACTTTTTCTAACAAATCATTGCATTTGTGGCTGTTTCTGCTCCCACTACACCACACAAAACATCCCAGATATTGACAACACTAAATAGAAGTATAAACATTGTAACATAGTATACTGCCACCTTTAGGAATTAAAGTGATTTGCACTTGCAGAGTCATTAGAATATTGTTGCGCAGGAAAGGTATACGTACACCATTATAGGGGTTCTCAATGTTTTTCACTTCAGGGCCCACTTTTTTCTCCGATCAATTTTTGAAGGCCCACCTGTCTGACATATATATCTTTTTTTTTTAAACATACACAGATTCCAAGAGAACCACAGGTCAACAGGGAGATTGCAAAATACCAGCTTTTGCTTTAAACTGGACTGACTGAATATCTACTATTAAATATCTACTATTCAAAAATATACAGACAGATGTAAAACACAGTAAAACACCCTAAATCTGTTAAAATGTGTCGATCTTATGGCTGTTGAGTTTGCAGCTGGATATTATTGGGATATCGCTGACAGAAACAATGAACAGCTCCGCCAGAGCGCATCTGAAGCTCATATGCAAGTTTTTTTTTACATTAAATGGCTGAAACACAGCTGAGCCTTGCTGGATCCTCCTGTATGGGCGTGCTTCCATTATAAAACACTCACAGGACATTAACATGGACAACTATGTGGATATATTAAATAGTTCACACAAAAACACACAATGAGAGACTTTCACTTCACGCATTGTGAATTACTAGTTGCAGACGCGGTCATGAGGCTGTTTTTGCGCCGAGTTTAAAGTAATCAGTCAGAGAACAGGAGAAAGTGCATTACTTTGATCATTTTATTATAGCATATTAATAATAAAACACAAAAATTATAGTATAATATTGACAGTTAATTTTAAGCTATCTTACAGCCCACCTGTAGGATCGCTGAGGCCCACTAGTGGGTCGCAGCCCACCGGTTGAGAATCTCTGTGCTACTACATACTTTGGGTCAATAATGACCCTATAGACTTGTGTATCATAGCAATATGTTTTTGATAGATGAGGTCATTATTATACTGTTTATGATTGTTCATGACATTTAAAATTATTTTGTAGACACTTCAAACTACCATTTGGCTATGTTAGACTGGAGTTTGAATTAAAGGGGCAGTTCACTCAAAAAGACACATTTTTAAAAAAACATTTAACTACTCTTTGTGCTTGACATTACAGAACAGAAAGGCTCTTTCAGCATTATCTTGACATATTTTTCATGTTATCAAACATAAGAGAGGCTCTTGAGAGCACGCATTAAGATCCTTTTTTTCAAAAAATGTCCAGAGTCCCTAACATTAAAATGAGTCAATCATAGATAATCAAGAAGTGGGGAAAGGTAATGTTTTTTAAGTTTCATTTCAACTTGTTTACACACTGGCAATAAAAAAATTAAATATTGTATAGCCCCTTTAGCAATAAAAATGTAATAAAGTAATAAAAGCCCATTCACACCATGCATGATAACGATAAATATGTTTGCTTTCACACTGACAATCAATCTGCTTATTAGTTTAAGCTTTTCATTTGACATTCCAAGGGCTTCTGCATATTAGCTCAAATTTAGGATCTTTTTAAGACTATTATGAATGAAAGTTCAGACTTATACAGGGCTAAACCGTAAGGATTAAAAAATTTTAATAAAAAAAATTGAATTACTTGAATAATACTTAATGCGTCAAAATAAGCAAGCCATACATTTTTTGTCTTTCCAGGTTAGTGAACTTACAAATGTTATTGTGAGGAACCATATTGTTAAATAGAGCTGTAAATAGAGTTTTGTTCAAAGTTTTATTGAGATGTATTGTTGGTGACAGTATACAAGTGTTGTAATGATTGCGTAGCTTTACATGGACATTGGAAAATTAAGAACCATTTAAAATGATACAAGACCTAGAAGTGAATATTTCAGCAAATTTAAGACTTTTTAAGGCCTTTTTGAAAACCCTGCGGACACCCTAATTCCCCTTTTGTAACCAGCAAATGTCCTAAATGAGCTACTAGCGCACTTGACCAGCGAATCCAGTTCGTATAATTTATCATTCTTTCCCATAACCAATTGTTTTCTAGATAATCATAACTTTTCTTTACATAATCTGTGAAAAAAGAGTTTTGTGTTAGCTATATATAGGTTTAACTTGACTTGAATTAACGTCAAGCGGTGTGCTTCTCCACAATGTCATCTGTAGCTTTAAACTGCAGTGTATTCTGACTCGCTGTCAGAGTTTTATCTTTAATTATCGGAGAAAAAAAATGAAATGGATACCAACAATATCGTTTCTTCACATCTTTATTATTACACTTGTGGTCTGGATGTTTTACTTTCAGAATTATTTTAAGAACACTATTTTTATCATCATATTTAAAGTTATCATGCCTGGTGTGAACATGCCTTAACTAGTGCTTAGAGTGTACATTTACAGAGAACAATATAATTAAATAATATTATTTTATACTATTAAATATTTTTCTTTCAGCCAATAAATAAATATAATTTAATAGCACTTGTTCTCTTTTCAGATAAGTATACTCAGCTGAACAGCGCCCTCTTCAGTCTAAATGGTAGCACAGGATATGTACTGCAACCTGAGCTGATGCGCAGAGATTCATATGACCCTCATCAGGAGAGGAAGAACATCAAATATACCATCGGCATCAGAGTGAGACATGATCTTAGTGCAATCAGAATACAATCTGTTTTGAAACTGTGCTATTTGAATAAAAGCCTATCATTCTTAATGTTTCTTTTTTCCCCTGATGCTTAGGTGATTGGAGCACGGCATCTTCCCAAACCAGGACGAAGTATTGCCAGCCCTTTTGTGGAGATTGAGCTGTGTGGCCAAACAGATGAGAGCAAATTCAAGACTACCGTTTGCCGTAAGTAGCATCATTTGTTGTCACAGAGACGCTACCATAGTTTTATTAATTTTTAATTACTATTTACCATTTGTATTTTAATTTTAGTTACATTTTAGTAATTGTGTTTTTTTATTTTACACACATTAAACATCGAATTAAACTAAATTGCCTAAATAAAACTGGTTTGATATGTATTATATATATATTTATGTTTTATATGTACAGTTTTAGTTAACTAAGAAGTGTGAAAAGTGGGGAGAGAGACTTTTATTTTTTTCCCAAACCTATTTAAAGAATAATTTGGATTATTTTTGAGAATTTGACCACATAAAAAGCTAAACATTTAGAACTACAAGCAACACAAGTAACCAATATAATATTCTAGAGTATATTTAGTTTCATCATACTTCTCATCTAACTGGTATCTACAGTGCATCCAGAAAGTATTTATACCGCTTCACTTTTTCCACATTTTTTTATCTTACAGCCTTATTACACACATTGTACACACAATACCCCATAATGACAATGTGAAAAAAGATTTTTTGAAATTGTTGCAAATTTATTAAAAATAAAAAACCTGAAAAATCACATGTACATAAGTATTCACAGCCATTGCTCAATACTTAGTTGATGCACCTTTGGCAGCAATTACAGTTGCAATGAGAATTATTCAACCCATTGATTAATAAGCCCCCTTGTTTATTTTTTCCCCCAATTTCTGTTTATCGGAGAGAAGATTTTTTCAACACATTTCTAAACATAATAGTTTTAATTACTCATCTCTAATAACTTATTTATTTTATCTTTGACATGATGACAGTAAATAATATTTGACTAGATATTTTTCAAGACACTTCTATACAGCTTAAAGTGACATTTAAAGGCTTAACTAGGTTAATCAGGTTAACTAGGCAGGTTAGGGTAATTAGGCAAGTTATTGTATAATGATGGTTTGTTCTGTAGATTATGGAAAAAAATAAATAGCTTAAAGGGGTTAATAATTTTGACCTTAAAATGGGTTTTAAAAATTAAAAACTGCTTTTATTCCTGCCAAAATAAAACAAATAAGACTTTCTCCAGAAGAAAAAAAATATTATCAGACATACTGTGAAAATTTCCTTGTTCTGTTAAACATCATTTGGGAAATATTTAAAAAAGAAAATAAAATTCAAAGGGAGTTCAATAATTCTGATTGCAATTGTACAGCCTCAAGTCTTTTTGAATATGATGCCACAAGCTTGGTACACCAGTCTTTAGAAATTTTTGCCCATTCTTCTTTGCAGTACCTCTCAAGCTCTATCAGGTTGGATGGAAAGTGATTATGTACAGCCATTTTCAGATCTCTCTAGTGATGTTTAATAGGATTTAGGTCTGGGCTCTGGCTGGGCCCCTCAAGCACATTCACCGATTTGTTGTGAGGCCAGTCCACTGATATTTTGGCGGTGTGCTTTTGGTCATTGTCCTGCTGAAAGATGAACCGTCGCCCCAGTCCGAGGTCAAGAGCAATCTGAAGCAGGTTTTCATTCAGGATGTCTCTGTACATTGCTGCATTCATCTTTCCCTCTATCCTGACTAGTCTTCCAGTTCCTGCTGCTGAAAAACATCCCCACAGCATGATGCTGCCACCACCATGTTTTACTGTAGGGATAGTATTAGCCTGGTGATGAATGGTGCCTGGTTTTCTCCAAATGTAACACCTGGCATTCACTTCAAAGAGTTCGATTTTAGTCTCATCACATCAGAGAATTTAGTTTCTTATGGTCTGAGAGTTCTTCAGATACCTTTTGGCAAATTCATAATTATTTCATTCAAAATCATGCTTGGTTTGTGCTTTGACATGCACTGTCAACCAAAATTTTCAAATCATGTCCAATCAACTGAATTTACCACAGGTGAACTTCAATTAAGCTGCTGAAACATCTCAAGAATGATCAGTGGAAACAGAATATACCTCATATATTTTTCAGGTTTTTAATTTTTAATAAATTTGCAACAATTTCAAAAAAATCTTTTTCCACATTGTCATTATAGGGTATTGTGTGTAGAATTTGAGGAAATAAATTAATTTTACCCATTTTCGAATAAGGCTGTAACATATAAAAAAAATGTGGAAAAGTGAAGCGATATGAAAACATTCCAGATGCACTGTTTATGAACTGCTTATCTGCTGAGCATTATATACAGTATTAACACATTATTAAAAAATAATAATATACAATATCATAATAATACAACTATTATTATTAATAAATGATTTTGTCTGGTGTTATTAAAGGGACAGTTTACCCAAAAATTAACACTTCCTCACCATTTACTTACTTACAAGTTTAGGAATTTCTTGAACCATGTTGGAAACAACCAGCCATTGACAAATGAATACTATGGAAGTCAATGGCTGCTTATTCTCCCAACATTCTTCAGTATATCTTCCTTTGTGTTCAGCAAACACATTCCCTTTGTGTTCAGCAAACATTCATTTTTGGAGTAACTATTCCTTTAAGTATCCCCATTCAGTAATTTTAACAAAATAAATGTATCTACAGATGACAATGGGCTGAACCCTATATGGCAGCCTTCAGAGATGTTTGTTTTCAGCGTGTATGAGCCAGACCTCACCTTTCTACGCTTCGTGGTCTTTGAGGAGGACATGTTCTCTGACCCAAATTTCCTTGCCCAGGCTACATTCCCAGTGAAAGGTGTTCGCTCAGGTAAGCCGGTCGACATTTTAACAACATGCGGATTTAAGTTTCAAAACTGAGCGTGATGTTTTTACAGGCTACAGATCAGTCCCTTTGAAGAACGGCTTTAGTGAAAATCTGGAGCTGGCATCTCTACTGGTCTGTGTCGATGTACAGCAGGTGGAGGTAAGAAAAAAGTGGTTTTTTCTTGGAAATATTATTTATTTTAGTAGTTAATTTTTTTATTTTGTGAAACTGCAAAACAGTTTTGGGGGGCTTTTTGTTATTGTAAGTGTTTTTTTTTGTTGTTGTATTTAAAGGGATACACTATAAAATATATCTGTTAACAGTTCCATATTTTGTGATTCACAAGTGTTTTCTGTTTAAGGTTGTGAATTGCATTATGCGTCTTTTATGTCTGCTTTGTTGACTTTTGATGTTGAAAATTTAACTCTACAATGCAGTTTAACAAAGTGACTTTCATTGACATTTTAGTAGTTTGAAATAATATAAAGTATAAGAAATAATATACAGAGAAATAGGGCTGTAAATTATTATTATTTTATTAAATTTATTACAAAGTTTTTACAGTAATATACAACACCAACACCAGACAATATATCACTTTAAGCGATTAATAATGTCAATAAAAGTCCCTTTCGAAAGTCGAAAGTCAAACTTTGCAAGGTTAAAAGTTGTTGAAAGAAAGATCAAGGGTCCATAACGCAATTTAAAAGTATAAATAAACAGGGAAAATAAAAAATAAAAAAGTAAATCACAAAATAAGGACAACTGCTAATTTACAGACATTTTTACAGTGTAGTTCCCCCTTAAATGGTTATAAACCTCTTAAAAACAAAAGAAGATATATTTTAAAAATATAATCACGTGGTTTTCTTCAACATATCTTCATTTGTGTTCAGCAGAGGAGGTTTGGAGCAGATGATTTTTGGTTGAACTATCCCTTTAATTTGTGTCTGCACTGTCAAATTTCAATAGCAATACATATTTTTAAGGGTTACTTTGTCAAAAAAAAGTGTTTTTCCCCTGCAGCACAGTCATAAATGTCCACTTAAGCAAACTTCACAGTTTTATTCTTATCTGTATTCTAAAACCTTACAGAGGGATGTGTTTCTACAAAATTTGCCTGGTTATATACAACATTTAATTCTACAATATTTATGGTGCATTTATGAAGTGATGTCCAATCTATCGAACAAAAATATGAAGCAAGTTTTGAACCCAACTTCATCCAATGTTCGTCCAGATTATTGTGCTAGAAATTAGGGCTGCATGATATTGGAAAAATCTTACATTGCGATATTTTGTTTTTCTGCCATATATATATGACATCATTTAATATAACATTAGTTATTGAATCTGAACAAATAGGCTCCTACAAGCGATAGTTCGTTTTTTGTAATTTGATGCAAAAATGAAAAAAATACATACGTAAATACATATAAATGTTCACACGTTTTAAAAATATTTTACTTATTAAAAACGTTCAAGTACTTTAAGATGCTAATGACTGTTAAACGTGTCATAACAATCTTTATTTCCATTGTGCAGCCCTACTAGAAATGTATGCAAACTAGCACATATTTAATGAATTAATGCATCACCTGAGGTGTCATCCCTTAATGAGAATTCTATGTAGGTCTAATGGAAATCCCCTGTCTGACTTGTTTCTTTAGAAAGTGCAGGAGGAACTTTACTCCTCCTCAAAACAGTTGCAAAAGAAGCAGGCGGAGATGAGCAGCGAGTTCTGCCTTTACGACACTCACTCCAACCTGCGCACCAGTGGCCCTCAACGCCGTGAAGACCTCTCGCAGTTCACTTACTCTGAAAAAAAGTGAGTTTATGGTGTATGTGTGTGAATCTAAAGACACATCACAGCTTCAATGAAGATATTTACATCTGTCTATCTCTCTTTATCCATACAGGATAAATAAACCACAGCAAAAGATAAACAACAGCAAGTTCTACTCGTGAGGGAAACGGGCGTCTCTAAGTCTAGTTCCCTCTCAAACTGCATTGAACTTTTTAAGGGTCTCTTCCTCTTGATTCTGCTGCTCTAGTACTACTGGTTCCCCAACAGGCCACCAAGACAGGAAGTTGCAGTCTTTTCACTTCTGTGGTCACAAAGGACCAAACTGGAGAGAGCGTTTGAGAAATGCTCATCAGAAAAAAAAAATCTTTGTGATGATGTTCGACCTAGACCACAGCAGCTAAAAATAACTAAAATTAAAAAGTGCATGAAGGTTTTTTGTGTGTTAACTGTGATACTGTTAGTATGCTATGCTTTTTTATTCTTATTTTTTTTACACAACACCGTTTCTGACTAAAATCGAGATTTGTATATGTGACTCTGGACCACAAAACAAGTCTCATATTTTTATTTTTGGAAAAAGCTAATAATTACGGTTTGTCGAGAGAGCTTAATGTACTGCATACACATACAAAAATGTGCTGCAATTTCCCACAACTCAAACAAATAAATAAAATTTGCTGCATTTCCCACAGTGCAAAAATATTAATAAAATGCTCTGCAATTTCCCACAACACAAACAAATTAATAAAATGTGCTGCAATTTCCCATAACGCAAACAAATTAATAAAATGAGCTGCAATTTCCAACAACGCAAACAAATTAATAAAATGCTCTGCAATTTCCAACAACACAAACAAATTAATAAAATGTGCTGCAATTTCCCATAACGCAAACAAATTAATAAAATGAGCTGCAATTTCCAACAACGCAAACAAATTAATAAAATGAGCTGCAATTTCCAACAACACAAACAAATTAATAAAATGAGCTGCAATTTCCAACAACACAAACAAATTAATAAAATGAGCTGCAATTTCCAACAACGCAAACAAATTAATA
>CAIGQZ010032545.1:6631490-6647293 GCA_903798205.1 Danio tinwini
TAAATAAATAAATAAATAAATAAATAAATAAATAAATAAATAAATAATAAAAAAATGCATTTCCTTTTTTTTTTATCTTGCCAGTTCCTCAGTTTTCTCTTCTCCAAAGAAAACCAAATTTGGGATGACAGGTTTTTTGAGATTTGTCCACTGGACATGAACAATCCTCTGTCTCACTACTGGATCAACTCTTCTCACAACACGTCAGTGCAGCTGCTCTTCATGCTGCTTCTCCTCATCATCATCTACTTCCTTTGTTACTTCATGTGTTGCTCTTTTTTTCACAGATATCTGACTGGAGATCAGCTGCGTAGTGAGTCTTCAACAGAAGCGTATGTGCGCTGTCTGAGACTGGGCTGTCGCTGTATTGAGTGTCAGTGAACCATGTAGTTCTTTTTTCTCCATAAATATTTAACTTTTCTGCGTCACTTTATGCATTAGTAATGCAAAGTTTTAAAATCAGTGTGAAGGCCTTGCACAAAAATAACATTTAAAAAATTACAAAAACAAGCTTTTCTAATTTTTGGACAGACTCTCTTTATAAAACTAACAACAGTTCAGCCCACCGCAGGTATACTTTTTACATCCTGTGCCATGTTGTTTAAATAGAAAATTTTTAAGGCTTTTTAAGTTTTAAGGCTCATTGTTGGCATCTTGCCAACTTAATTGACCAACGTAAGTCAGTGGAGCATTTTTTGGTTATTTAAAAGTGCATAAGTGCTTATTACACACACATGGATGCGCAGCAACACACAAACCTCTTAAAAAAAGATTTTAAAAAGAACATTTTAAAATAATTAAAATGTAAAAGATTATTGTTGTCTGCATAAATATAATGTATGCACAATTGTGTTTCCACAACTAGCTCTTAAAGCAAATGCGAGATGAGACAAATGCACCTTATGCCCGACACAACCCTTACCCTATGCCTAACCCTAACCCAAAACTCATTAAGAGATTAAGAACAGCCCTTTTGCGCCAGGCGTGATGACTAATTTTCTTATCCTTTCTGCACCTTAAGACCATGCTTGTTAAAATAAAAACTCTAGTGTGGCACCACAAACTCTCTCTATTGGTCAGTTGGAAAATGCTTTACTAATCTTGAGTTGACCACTCTCAATGTTTTAATAATAATAATAATAATAATACTTCCTTACATTTATATAGTGCTTTTCTGAGCACTCAAAGCGCTTTACACAATGGGGGGGAGGGGGATCTCCTCATCCACCACCAGTGTGCAGCATCCACCTGGATGACGCAACGGCAGCCATTTTGTGCCAGACCGCACACCAGCTGATTGGTGGAGAGGAGACAGAGCGATGAAGCCAATTATTATATGGGGAGGGTTAGGAGGCCATGATGGACAGAGGCCAGTGGTCAGATTTGGTTAAACCCCTACTCTTTTTCGAAAGACATCCTGGGATTTTTTATGACCACAAAGAGTCAGGACCTCGGTTTAACGTCTCATCCGAAAGACGGCTCATTGAGCAGTATAGAGTCCCCGTCACTATACTGGGGCATTAGGACCCACACAGACCGCAGGTTGGGTGCCCCCTGCTGGCCTCACTAACACCACTTCTGGCAGCAACCTAGCTTTCCCATGTGATCTCCCATCCAGGTACTGACCAAGCGCAACCCTGCTTATGTTCAGTGGGCGACCATGTGAGAGTTGCAGAGGGCTAGCTGCTGGTTTTGATAAATCCAAAGAGGCTCAAGTTTACACTTTCAGGGATGAAATATTCATGAATGGCATGGTTATAGTAGTCAATGAGCAGTTAATTTAAGTTAATTTATTTTGACATATCAAATAGGGCTTGGCCAATAAACGATATTATATCGAATCGCAATAAAATTTATGTCAATAACAATTAGAAGCTCTGAACTTTTTTACTCTATATTGAGCTAAGAGCCAATCACACCGGAGAAATGTTTAACAATGATATTCTAAAAGTAACCACCACCGAAAATGTTATGCCATTTAATGGACCCTGGAATTTTTGTAGCTTCAGTCAATGTTGGGGTACTCATTTAAATCTGAAAGCATTAACAACTTATATTGAAATATTTATTGTTATCGTTCAATATTAAAATATATATCAGGATTGCATTTTTGCCATATCGCCCAGCTCTAATATCAATCTTATATCACCTTTAATATTGTTTTTTTTCATATCAGTGGACTGCTGGAATGGTCCAGATGAACCGGTTATATACCATGGACGAACCATGACCTCCAAAATAAAGTTTAAGGATGTGGTGAAGGTCATCAACAATCATGCTTTTGCAACATCGCAGTTAGTCATCAAAAACACAAACACATTTAATGCCATTATACTTTTGCTATGTAAATTCAGCACTATTATTTTACATCTCTTTTGGCAGGTATCCTGTGGTGCTGTCTATAGAAGAACACTGTGATATCATGCAACAGAAAATGATGGCTCAGATATTACGAGATGTTTTCCAGGACAAACTCCTGACTGAACCTCTGGATCCAGAAGCAGAACATCTACCCTCACCAAACCAGCTAAAGGGCAAAATCATCATCAAGGTAGAAAGAAACCAGCGGTTGAACCCAATTCTAACCAACAGAGGTCCACCAATTGCTTCAGCCTATTTTTTTCTCTTTAACAGCACCAGAAAATAAAAGAGAATGACCACACGATTAAGGTATCCACAAAACCTCATCTGAGATAAAAATAAAAACAGCTGCTAATCACAACCATGTAAAAAAACCACACTAAAGGCCTGTTTTCAGCAATAATGATAACAATACATTTTATTATAATAAACTTATTTAACAACAGGAATGTCCTGTATTGCAACAAACAGTGTTGGGGTAAGTTACTTTTGAAAATGGTGCATTGCAATATTGAGTTACTCCCCCAAAAAAGTAACTAGTTGCGTAACTTAGTTACTTTTTATGGAAAGTAATGCGTTATATTACTTTTGAGTTACTTCTTGTGTTACTTTTCCTTTCCTGGTTAAGGTTTGATCTCTTTCAGAACTTGCAGGTGTTTTTTTCACCTTTTTTATAGAAAAGCTCTGCATTTAAAAACCACCTATATAACCTACACCTTCATTTTCTTTTAAAAATTTAGGAAAATATTATATTTTGAGAACTTTCTGAGCCCAGAGCTATACATGCTGTATATACAGATTAATGAAAGCATTTAAAGTAATGTGTTTGTAAATTCACTGTCCATTAAGCAATAAAGCCTAAGAGTAGGCTACAAACATGAAATAATTTTATATTAAGGCAAAAACAGATTTTAAACCTTTAATATGTTTAATAACAAAATGAATAGTTAGACGATAAAAAAATCCCCAAATCAAAATAAATCTTTGAGCTTTATACATTGAATAAATTGCTTCATGTGGCAAATGTGTAAATCATTCCCCAAAAGAGAAAACATCTTACTATACAGAACTATGAAGTAGTTCAAATTAAAAAATTACGAAGTAGTCGCTTCTACAGTAGACAGTGGCTGCATCTCCTCAACATTATAAGCAATAACCTTTTTTTTTTTTATTTAGTCAAATTAAATGTTTTACCTGGAGAAAATGAACTGATGTCAATCATTTGGTGTTCAGCCGGAGGTATTCGATGTCGTGTTTCTTGCAGTTGTCAAAAGACTTACACATAATTTTTGTGTAAAACTTACACATAATCTACACTTAATGACAATCCACTTTTTTTGCTTCGATGAGTTAAAAATAACAAAATGTAAGTGTAGGTGCCAAAAATGTAAGTCCCCAGCCTGCCATTGTTTCTGACTGTCTGTAGTAATGACAGGCGATTCACAAATAAATAGTTTGTTTTAACCAGATCTTATAAGTGAACCGGTCGAACCAGTTCACCAAATTGAACTGAGTCGGCATGAAACGGTTGCATCTTCAGTAGGCTAAATACTTTATTACTTACTTTTTTTTTTTCATGCTGGATACCCCCGTCTGACTCAAAATAAACTAATATACCGAGTTATTCAGTTACTAGAACAGTACACAGACTCATCTGCTGTGAAAAAAAGAGACCAGATGATAATGATGCGTGCGAGCCAACTGTCTGTTCCTTCGCAGCATGCTCTTACATTGCGTGTGTGATTCAACCTGACTAAGGTAATTTTTTATTCCGCAATATATCTTTTAAAAACTAATAAAGCAAGGTAAAAAGTAACTCATGTTAAATTTTTCTAAAAGTAACTCAAATAATATTACTTATTTTTAAAAGTGATGCATTATATTACTCGTTACTTTAAAAAAGTAATACTATAATGTGCGTTATTTATAACGTGTTACCCCCAACACTGGTGACATACGATAACACCAGAGAGGAAAAATATAATTGGAATCACTTGGAGATCATTTTGTTTAGCTGTTGAATGCTTAAAACACTGAGTAAATCTTAAAATATTGCTCTAGTGAACAAAAATTATATTTCAATATTTCTTTGTGTATTGGAAAGTGAGTACACTATTGTAATATCATTAAAATGATGATAAGCTACTAATATTTTGTTTTCATTCTAACAAATTAAATGCAGATGTGACTTTGTTTGCATTAGGATTTTGTAATTTTCTAATTTCCCTGAACAGCCAGAGGAAGAAAAGGGAAACACTGCTGTGAAAAGAAAATTAGACAGCTTCAGGAAAATTGGAAACACTTACAGGGAGAAGGTTCATATGTTGTTCACATCTGTCTTTCTCCTTTGCATTTTTTTCCATATGTTCTCAATTTTCCATCAACGAATTGAGTTTTTGGTCAGCAAATTTATCTTTTTTTTTTTTTTTAAACAGATGAGAAAATCAAAAGAAAACTGTGTAGTGGAGAAGGAGGGAGAGCTTTCCATCTGGGATCCAATAGATAAGGTGCTTTAAATGAATTGAAATGTGATCTGCTTTTTTATTAGCAACGTATTCATAATGAGATGATCATTTATAACCTTTTTTTAAGTAGAGGTTTTACAAGCATGACTGTGTGATCTCAGATAATAAGCTGTATTATTCTGAAGAGAAGAGGGAGGAACACAGTACACAGGTAAATGATGATGAAGATTGCAGATTTAACTCATTTATAAACTCATTAAACTCATTGGTACTCTTTAATATTAGCATATGAATTCTTTCTGAAAGATTAAGGACAGCTCAGAGCTGCACCTGTCAGAGCCCTGGTTTCATGGACATTTGGCCGAGGGCAGAATAACTGCTGAAAAACTCCTGCGTGATTACTGCAAAGGGACGGATGGAAATGATGAAACCTTCCTGGTGCGGGAGAGTGAGACGTTCATCAGAAACTACAGTATCTCCCTCTGGTAACCCTTCAGCACTCTTCTGCTTTTGAAAAGGTTGAATTTGGATAATAATTACGTTTTCAGACACACCTGTGGCACAAAACGAACAACCTGCCATGTATAATACAGTACTTTCTTTATGTGAACCAAAGTTGTTGCTGCTCAAGAAACGTTTCATATGATATACTGTCGATATTATTATTATTAAAAATAACTAACAACAATTAAGCAACAAATTAGAAGAATTTTTTAAAATTCATTAGTACATCACAGAAGCAAATGACCAAATCACAGGAACAAATGTTATTTCAAACTGTAGTAGTATTTTATTCATAATAATGCTGTTTTTTGATCAAGTAAATGCAGCTTTGGTGAGCATTATATTCTGTGATATTATATTATATGATTTCTGTAGGACACGTGGGAGAATTCAGCACTACAGAATCTTCTGTTCCTCAGAAAATGGTCACACATTCTTCTTCTTGACAAGCAAAGACTGTTTTCCTAGTATGTGTGCCTTGATCAATTATTACAGACAGCATAGGATCGACTATGACCGCTTCAACTTGTGCCTCAAGAATTACTTGCCGCGGCTAAATGTCGAGCCTCTCCACCACATGGGGTAAAACGATTTTTTAATTACATTTCAAAACAAACTACTAATGGACACATATTCCAAACACGCATACAAAGTTGAAATTTACTAGTATTGGTATACTTGTGAGGACACATACATATATTCTCACCTAAGTGTTTTGTAATTCGTATGTGGTTTTACAGTAACATGAGTCGTGCTGAAGCTGAAGACTGTCTTTTGAGGATCCCTCGAGATGGAGCCTTCCTCATCAGACAGAGAAAAGAGCCTGACACCTTTGCCCTTTCCATCAGGTTCCTCAGTTTATTTCCGTTATAGGCCCTGTTTACAGCTGTTCTAATCGATTTGCATTACATTCCATTTATTCATTTAGCAGATACTTTTATTCAAAGCCACTTCAAAATTAGGATGAAAGAAGCACTTTTTATTAGTTATTATCGTCGCATCTTTGTATCAAGTGTTTGTACGTCTCTGGTGCATATAGAGAGGAAAGAGAGTGTTTCCAACAGGTGATTTGTCAAGCCTATTCATCTGTGTAAGGTACACTAGGAATTGCAGTGTTTTTGCACTAACATGTGCAGTAAACAAGTGTTTATAAGAAATATTTTTTTCTCTCTCATTCGTACAGTTTAAAAATTAAATCCTGCGTCTCAATTCACATACTATCCGTCCTAAATAGTATTTCAAAATAGAATTAGTATGTCCCAAATCATAGTATGTCGAAAAGAGTATGCCAAAGGTTCCCGAATGGTTTACTATTTCCGGTCAATATGTTAAGGGTGGAAGCGTCCATACTCTGACCGCTGATATTTCCCACAGTGCATTGCGCGTTGGACGTGAAATCGATTAGAACCATAGATATATATACACTAGATATCACATAGGGACCCTGAGCATGCGTCAATAGCACCGCCACATTGGTACAGTGCTCCTAGGACAAATGTCATTTAACCGCACTGGTCAAGACAGTGTGCCAATGTGAAGATGCTGTGTACGGGTGTAGTAACGAGCAAACAAAGAAAACAAAGCACAAAGTCATCACATTTCATAGGTAAGAATTTGTTTTTTTTATGTTTTTGTATGTAATGAACTTTTGTGCTTAAGTAATGTAATTGATAATAATACAGTCTCTTACTGCAGTGACCACAAGGCAAAGTAGCACCAACTCGCACTAAATTCGAAGCTTATGCTAGTTTTGTTGAATAAAATAAGCAAACATGTTATGAAATATGACAAGAAGACGCGGCGCTGCCAGAAACTTGTATTATTGTCAGCTAAGTGAACGAGTCATTCATAACGGAGATTCATTCACAAACGAATTGCTCCCTCCGTCAGAAAGGAGAGGGGGTGTGTTTCAGGACATGGATTAGATCAAATTAAACAGGGAAGGAGGGTAATGCATTTCCATGCACACAAACACTCACTCTTTGTCAGGAATGCCCGTGTCACATTCATCAATGTAGAAAAGTTATGTAAAATTATAATATTTTGTAATTAAAAAAATATTTGCATACGGACCACCGGGGAAAACTCCCGATCATAGATATATGTGTATTTCTCTGGCTTTGGATGGCCACAGTCCTCCACTTTACCTTGATCCTGCATTAATTTCAAAGGAGCGCTACCCTGTACAAAAATGGCGACTCTATTGACGCATTCCTTCTAATAGACAACAGTAGGGTAGGCGACATCTAATGTATATATCTATGGATTAGAACTACAAACACGGGTGAAAAGTGTAAACAAACTACAAACATGATGGACACGTGAGACCAACCGTCAAGTAGAGAGACTTCGGTAAAGATGTTTGTATGACTATTATTTAATATCTTGCCCACTGGAAAATATTTAAATCCCGTTTTCTGTGTTATATTTCATCTGCAACAACAATACTGAACTTATATAAAGACATGTTTGGACATTAACGTCTGAATGCATAATTACCCAAACACCTGAGGAGACCTCTCTGCATGAAAGACTCTTGAATGGCAGATTAACCTGCTGCTGCTTCTCCAATAAGGTAGGAAATTAAATACGACAGAAATGTGGACGATGTGTGGAGAATTGGCAGGGCTCATAACGAAGCAACATAACGATCTGTTCATGAGGAAGTAGTATGTCCCAAAGCTTGCATCCTCTTCTGTTACACACTCAAAAGTATATATTTTTCCATTACAAAAAAGTACATACTTTTAGGGCGTAGTATAAGTATGCGGATTGGGACTTAGCAAAAGAGTCTTTAAACACTTTTCTTGTTTATTTGAATGGAGAGTCTATGAACAAGAGTATATATGGCCTTTTTTGATATTATTTCTGAGAAATGGTGTGATATAAGCTCAGATAGTTGCATATAACCAGGAAATGAGAAAATTCATACAGAGCTTTTTAATTTTTTTTTTTTTTTTACAAATCATATGCTTTTTAAACATTTAAAACATTTAATCTGTTAGCCAGCACTCAATTTTGGGGATTTACACCTACCAATTTTTAAATAGTAGCAGTTCTTGACTCCAGTAAGCAAACACAAATTAGGTATCATTAGAAAGAAGACACTTTGGGCTTTACTGTGGTAAAAGGGTAAGTTACATGCTTAAAAATATAAATAAGTTATACATTATGAAGTCATAGGAAAAATGCATTGTGTTTAGTATTTGTTTTTCCATATACAAACACAGGGAAATATTAATGTCCTAGAAAAAATATGACTTGAAAGCCAAGTGTTTATGAGTTTATATTTCAAATTTGATGAAGATAGCATGCAAAATGAGATTTCTGTAAAAAGTTATCTGAGACTATATCCTTCTTTCCTTCTTTCCCTCACCGTCAGAGGCATTTCTCCAAAACTGACCTTCCCAAACTACAACATTAACAGTTGCTGAATGATTTGGTCTACATTCACAGTTTATGTATCTTTGGAAAGAAGACACTTTGGGCTTTATTATCCACCATCTAGAGTTTATAATGCTCAAAGTGAAAAAAGTTATCGATGTTTCGGGATCGGGCATAACAAATTGAACTGGAATGCAGCTGAGATTGTAATTTTGCCACCTGAAATCATAATGAAATTATCAATTTGTAAAAAACATTCCAATCCAATTCAATTTGTTATGCCCTTCACTTGCTAACTTCCCTCCATTTGTACATGACTGATATTGGCAGACCATTTGAATGGGTTTAAATGGAATTCCCTAAACCCTTGAACACTTGGTAACTACATTGTTGTGGTATCACAATCGCATTGTATTCTCGGACATATAGGTGCTAGAGTTGACTTGCTCTCTCGATTAAAATTGAGAAATAGGGAATAAAAACAGGTTGAAGCCAGCTCCAAATGGGAAGTTCAGCTCCAAGTGGCTCAGACTTGAGCTTCAAGTGGGCTGTCCAACCCCCCTGGAGTTTTCATTGATCTATTTAATGTCTTCTACGTGACATGGAGTCCAAACTATTGTGTTTTTTTATTGTTAAACCCAACCTTCTGTACTTGGGGTGTAAGTCCCTCCAACTTGGAGGTCACCTGACCTACTTGCAGCATAAATTCCTCCCACTTGGAGCTCTTCTGGCTGCAGCGATTTCTACTTGAAATAGAGGGATGGAGAGTATGTCCATGTAAGCTTTTCTCGTTTACTTGATGAATTGGAACGCACTTTAAAATGGCTGCGGGAATTCCCTCAAGGCAACAAGGGATGGAAAGTTCACAAGTGAATTTCTAAAATTGGAGTTCAATCCAGCTCTCGCCTGGCTAGTGCACACATAATGTTTGAGAATTAGGTTAGCAGGTGAACAGTAGGTGGCATTTTGTGGCTGTTCTGTTTGAATGATTAATTTTACCCACTCATGATCAGATCTACAACACACATCTTTATATTAACCATAAACAAGTCCTTTCCTCTCTATATGTAATTTTATTTGTTTATCATGTAATGTATATTGTGTTTATTTGTTACCCAGATTTGAAGGTGACATCGAGCATTACAAGATTTGCCGAAACAGCAGTAAATATGTGTTAGCAGACGCTTATGAGTTTTTTAGTCTTGAGGATATGGTCAGCTGTTTTAGAAATCAGCTTTTCTACGGCAAGACAAAACTACGCTACCCGGTAACGCCACAGTTAGTGGAGCGCTTCTGTATGGTAAGAGGAGAGAGAGAGTGAAGGAGAGAAAGAAATTAGCCAAATATATGATTTATTCCTTAAAGAAAAATACAACAGCTCTGACCATTTACAAAATGTGGTTGATAATTTCTTGTTTTTTCAGGAGGATCTCTCAACATATGATAGTGAGCAGGACAGTGAGGTAAGTACTGTGGTACTTGTTTCTACTAGTAAATATACTTTATTAAAAGATTTGGATATTATAATAGCCTACATTTTAAGACACCCTTAAAATGTATTAAATGTTTCAAATGATAAACTATCAATTTCAAGTGGCATATTATTATAATTGTATAATTATTGTATACTACAATATCTACAATGATTTTTAGTTAATGTATCATTATTCATCATATTTTGTATAGATAAATAAATAAATTGTATAAATAAAAACAGCAATCATATATTGAATGCTTAAAGATGTTTATGCAGATAATAATTTACTAAAATGTAATATTTTATTTACATATTATTTAAATACTATATACACAATCATTTTGATTGTTAATTTAATATACTATTGAATGAAATTGCTTGTAAATAAGCAATTGTGCATGTTTTTATGTAATTCTTTTTAAAATATACAAAAAAATTGATGTATATACTCAAAACTGATTTTTTTTTTTCAGATTAGTGAAGATAATCCATTAGGTGATCAATGTAAAGGTGTGGTGGACATATTGAAATGCAATGCTGGTAAGACTGTCTTTGTTGTGAATACGCTCTGCACACATTCGCATGATGCCCACAAAATAAAGCTTTTTTCCTAATAGCTTACATTCTTTAACAAAATCTCCACTGAATAACAAAATACTCTCTTGTTGACCATTCTCTTTAGCACGCAAAGCCAAACATGGCAGACCCCTCGTAGTGACCCTGTTGAATAAGAAGAACCAAAAGTTAACCGAGTTCACATGTGAGATCGTGGAGCAGTTGGACAAATGGTACCTGGTCATTCTTAACATCATCCAAAGGGAGCAAAGTTTGGATAAAGCGGTCAGTTGAACTGTTATCTGAGATTCCACACAAATTACCGTTATATAGTGTGTCCTTCTGTCTAGATTTACATATGATTGAATTATCTGCAGCTATGCACTGACAGTATCTCCCTAACTTCTCAAAACAGAGAAAAGCAGAAGTGGAGTCCAAAACCAAAATAGCCGTTGAGATGTCAAACATGGTGGTTTACTGCCAATCTATCAAAAGAAAGACCTTCGGTATGTACTGTAATTTCTAAGAAAATCGAACCCCTCAAAAAACGAAAGAAACTAAAATGAAAAGCAGCTGTACAGTATCACACACATCAACAAAACAATTCCAAGCCACATTCAAAACATTTCAGGAAGGTGATTGAACTGGATATTTAATTCATTTATAATTGCATTCTGCACTTTTTATGACCTCTCAGAAAATTACAACTACAAAGAGGTCCGCTCGCTTCCAGATAACATGATTCCAAAGGAGGGGAATGAAAGTGGCGTGGAGAAATCAGACTGCGTTGTGGAGTACAACCGCACAGCACTGACCCGTGTTTATCCCTGCGGTGGCAGAGTTGATTCTTCCAACTTTGACCCCTGTCCGGCATGGAAATTAGGCTGCCAAATGGTGGCTCTTAACTTCCAAACAGATGGTAGGTCAGATTAAAATGTTTTAAAAGTCTCATTTACTCCCTCATTCACTATCCTTTGGCTTAAGGCTGATTTATACTTCTGCGTCAAGCGCATGCGTATGCTACGGCGCAGCCTACGCATGGACGCATAGCCCCTCACCGTAACCGTCGGCGACGTTGACATGCACCTCTCAAAAAATGTAACGCGTACGCGTAGCGCAAGCTCTGTGATTGGTCGGCTTGGTAGCGCTGACGAGTGTGGGCGGAGGTGAGAGCCGCGTGCTCGATGCAGCAAGTGTTTACAAGTGTGGAGTCTCGTGAAGGAGCTCCGGGTGGAGACTGTTGTTTTGTGTTTACCGTATGATTAAAGTTGTTGCACATTCGCCGGTTCCCGCCTCAAAATGAGCGAATTTGAACCACTTGTACTTTAAGTGTTCAGAAAAAAACTAAACACCAGCGAAGAAACTCGACACAGAGAAACATAAACACCTACTGCCAGCTAGCGCTTCGGAAGTGTATTGCAGAGAAACAGAAACAGCGCGCAGAAGTATAAATGCATGGCTATGCGCAAGGCATACGCCATGGGTTACGGCGATCACTTGACGCAGAAGTGTAAACCAGGCTTTAGTCCCTGGTATATCAGGTGTCACCATAGTACAGTATATTGAACCGCCAATTAGCAATATATTATTGTGGATTATTTTGGTGATTCTGTGATAAGACATTAAGTAGACAATGAGTAAATGACAAAAGACAATGAGTAAAGACATTTACATTTTTACAAAATTTCTCTCACTTTTGAAATTTCTGAATAAAGGTATACATTTCGTAACTTTTATTAATTCAGAAATAATTGAAATTCCCACATTTTGAACTGTATTGTGTACAGTAATAACAAGAACGGATGTCCAGATGTGATTCTAAGCACAATATTTGCTTAGAATCACACTATGGGCTCTATTTTAACAATCTAGGTACAAAGTCTAAAGCGCGTGTTGCAAAAGCAATAAGGGCGTGTCCACTATTTTAAGGATGGAAAAATGCGGTTTGCACTGTGGCACATGGTCTAACAAGGTTGTGCTTATTCTGGTAATGAATTCTTGGTGTGTTTTGAGTATAACGGCCTTTAAACCATTTAGAGTCTCATCTCCCATTTCCTTTAAGAGCCATGGCACATTTGCTATTTACATGGCGGACTAAGTAAGTAGAAAATCTGAACGCTTCACTAGTGAGAAAACAGTTAAACAGACCATCTGCAGCAAGGAAAAAAGAATGAGCCTCCTCCATTTGGCCTCTTTACTTTACTTTTACTTTTTACTTTACTCCTTTATTTTCGTGGATAAGGAAACGGTGTTGTATGCACTCCACTAAAGACATCCATTAGCCTACATATTTAATTTCATTTCTTAAGCACAAAGATTTGTTTTAAAACTATTTCTAAATTCAGTTCTAATTTTTAGCAAATTAATAAATAAACAATAATAACCAAATGATGTAAAAAAAAAAGAGTTATATTTAAACACGTCCTATGCTTATGCCCCATATGGTGACGCATATTAGATTAGATTAGATTAGATTAGATTCAACTTTATTGTCATCACACATGTACAAGTACAAGGAAATGAAATGCAGTTTATGTCTAACCAGGAGTGCAATAGCAGCAAGTGCAGGATACAGGTATAAGTTATAAAGTGCAGTTATAGAAAAACTATAGATGGAGATATTTACAAATGGATGTACTATGAACATTATATACAGGTTGTGTTAGCTATGAACAGAGATTTACAATAGATAGATATATGTACAGGTTGCTATTACTAATCAGATGTGTACAGATGGATAAAAATACTTACAAATGTATATGTACTGTGGGTGTGTGCATAATTACAAATGTATGTGTGCAGTGGGCATGTACAGTTCAAATAAATGAAACAGTGCAGTGTAGTGCAGTAAATATGTGCAATTTTTAAATGTGCAAATGTTAAATAGTGCAGTGATTATGAGGAGTATAAGGTATAAGAACAGTGGGGGTGTATCAGGGGGACAAAAGAGTCAGTGGGGGGCAAAGTTCAGAAGGGAGACAGCTCTGAGGAAAAAGGTGTTCCTTAGTCTGCTGGCAGGAGAGAAAACAGTCTGTGAGCAGGGTGACAGGAATCCTTAAGAATACTGCGTGCTCGGCGCAGACAGCGTTTCTTCTCGATGTCCTCTATTGCTGGCAGTGTGCTCCCTGTGATGCGTTGGGCAGTTATTACCACCCACTGCAGTGCCTTACGCTCCGCAACAGAGCAGCTTCCATACCAGACTGTGATGCAGTTGGTCAGGATGCTTTCTATTGTGCAGCGGTAGAAGTTCACTTAGACGGCCAATGACAGCTGGTTCTTCTTAAGTTACCTTAAGAAAAATAGGCGCTGGTGAGCCTTCTTGACCAGGCTGGAGGTGTTGATGGTTCAGGAAAGGTCCTTTGAGATGTGGGTTCCCAGGAACTTGAAGGATGAGACAGGCTCAACGGCCATCCCATTGATGTGGATAGGATCATGTGAGCCTGTTTGTCCCTTCCTAAAGTCCACAATGAGCTCCTTGGTCTTGTCGGTGTTAAGGAGCAGATTATTGTCGGTGCACCAAGTGGCCAGATGCTGTATCTCCTCCCTGTAGGCACTCTCATCATTGTTACTGATTAGACCAATCACTGTAGTGTCATCTGCAAATTTGATGATGGTGTTGGATCTGTTCACAGGCCTACAGTCGATGGTAAAAAGGAAGTAGAGGAAGGGGCTCAGCACACAGCCCTGTGGTACACCAGTGTTGAGTGTGACTGTGGTGGAGCAGATGTGGTCTGATCTAACATTCTGAGGTCTGTTAGTCAGAAAGTCCATAACCCAGTTGCAGAGCGATGTGTCGATATCTAGGTCTCTAAGTTTGGACAAATCTAAACTTATTTTTAATAAAACAAATATAAATATGCATATAAGAAGGCATGGAGGTAGTAGATTTATTATATTTGTGTATTGCTGTACACCCTGTGTATTATGCAATGTGTATGCATTTGGATCGCATCGGCACTTAACTAACGAGATCTGTGATGGACTTTAGGCAAGCTTTTACTTGGTCAATGGCGTGGTCTATTCCAGTTTCTCAAAATAGTATTGCGCCAACAATATGCCTTAGCACACCTCCTTTATAGGCCGGCACACCCATGAGTCCACAAAGTGGCGCAAATGGATTTGCTATGTAAACAACTTGTTGCAAAACATGAAAATTAGGGTTGTTCTGGTCTGAAAATAGCAGCAAATTGCACCAAACACATCTTGGGCTGGGTGTATGATAGAGCCTTATAAGTTTAATGAAATCACTGATATAAGAGGAATGTGTTATGTTGGGAAGTGGATAACACAAAATTTGTTAAGGGATAGTTCACTCAAAACTGAAAATTCTGTCATAATTTACACTTGTTACAAAACTGTCTGAGATTCTTTCTTCTGTTGAACACAAAAAAATAGATAATTTGAAGAAAGCTGAAAACCTGTAACCATTGACTTCCATAATATGTGTTACTGGTTTTCATCTTTCTTCAATATATATATATATATATATATATATATATATATATATACATACATACATACATACAGTTGAAGTCAGAATTATTAGCCCCCCTTTAAATTTTTTTCCTTTTTTAAATATTTCCCTAATGATGTTTAACAGAGCAAGGAAATTTTCACAGTATGTCTGATAATATTTTTTCTTCTGGAGAAAGTCTTATTTGTTTTATTTCAGCTAGAATAAAAGCAGTTTTTAATTT
The DNA here is from genome assembly GCA_903798205.1 of Danio tinwini. NCBI lineage: Eukaryota > Metazoa > Chordata > Actinopteri > Cypriniformes > Danionidae > Danio > Danio tinwini. Next base: position 6,646,934 of record CAIGQZ010032545.1, read on the forward strand.
TTTTTAAAACATTTTAACGTCAAAATTATTAGCCCCTTTAGGCAATTTTTTTTCGATAGTCTACAGAACAAACCAGCATTATACAATAACTTGCCTAATTACCCTAACCTGCCTAGTTAACCTAATTAACCTAGTTTTGCCTTTAAATGTCACTTTAAGCTGTATAGAAGTGTCTTGATAAATATATAGTGAAATATTATTTACTGTCATCATGACAAAGATAAAATAAATCAGTTATTAGGGATGAGTTATTAAAACTATTATGCTTAGAAATGTGTTGAAAAAATCGTATCTTCGTTAAACAGAAATTGTGGAAAAAAATAAACAGGGAGGCTTCAACTGTATATATATATATATATA
>CAIGQZ010032545.1:6649704-6679894 GCA_903798205.1 Danio tinwini
ATATATATATATATATATAACACAGTAAGAGATCAAAATTTCTCCCAAAACGGATTATTGCCCATTATTTGTCATGGTAACAAGGATTATTAACATTGATTAAAGAATAACGTTACATGAAAAGTTTAAAGTTACGTTAAGTGTTTGGCGTAAAGTGTTTAGCATAATTTGGCTACGTTATATAACTTACAGACAGAAAATGCCGGTCCAAATCGTTATCAAGGGAAAATTGTGCAGAAAGTCTTGTTATAATCACTGAAGCCACGAAAATAACGTAATCTCTTGTTTCATTTCAGCGTTGCTTGTTGTTTATGATATCAGAATTTACGTTACAAAACAACCGCGCGCTGTCAACAAAACTCCTGTGATTGTAGCGATGACTAATCTAAACTGGTCTGATTGGCTCTTGCGCTCAGAAGCACAACGGAAACTACCGGCTCAGCGGATTTTCACATTTTACATAGTTTAGTTTAATTGTGCATTGTCGTTTTTGCTCCTTGTCTTAAGTTTATGGGGCATTTTTGTTACTTTGGTGGCTTTTTGAAGTGTTTTTAGTAATGTTTTGTTAAGTTAAGTGACCAAGAATAAGCCTCCAAAACATAGCACCAGAATCTGTGTAAATTACCTTTATTTGCTTCACACTGAAGTTTATCTTCATTCAGTTTCAAGGATAGACTTTCTCAAAGTAGATTTTCAAGGTTAATTATTATATTGTGTATGTGTTGTCTTTTACATATAAAGCTTAAATTTAACCAATTACCTCTAACGATCAGAATACTGTTAAATGGTATTGCTTCACACTATATTTTTTGTTGATTCAGTTTTATTAAAATTGGTCTCTTTATCATCACAATTGCATTTTCTACACATTTTGAACAATAAATGTATTGTATATATATATATATATATATATATATATATATATATATATATATATAAGGAACACAGTAGGAGTGCAAAATTTTTTCCAAAAACGGAGGATTGTCCATTATTTGTCATGGTATTAAGGATTATTAACATCGATGAATAGAATAACCTTACGTAAAAAGTTTAAGGTTAAGCGTTTGGCATGACAACATATAATTTGGCTAACCTTAAAACTTACACAGACAGAAAATGCCAGTCCAAAGTGTTAGTCAAGCGCAAATTGTACTGAAAGTCTTGATATAATCACTGAAGCCGCGAAATTCATCTCTTGTTTCATTTCAGCGTTGTTTGTTGTTTATGATAGAAGAATTTACGTTAGCGAACAACCGCTCGCTCAATCAACAAAATTCCAGTGATTGTAGCGATGACTAATATAAATGCGTCTGATTGGCTGTTGCAGTCAGAAGCTCAACAGAAACGTATACAATTGGTTTTTTAGGGCTCATCCGATTTTCACATTTTACATTGCGTAATATAGTTTAGTTTATTGTGCGTAGTCATTTTTGCTCCTTGTCTTGCATTTATGGGGGATTTTTGTTCCGTTGGTGGCTTTTTGAAGTGTTCTAGTTAAAGTTTTCTTAAGTTCTGGCTATAATGCCACTATTTCTCACTCTCATGCCATATCAAAACTGTTTTATTTGTGGACTCCAAAGGCAGAAATTTATTTAATTTAGTAGCTCAGCCGATTCGATTCACTTTCATCCTGTGGAAACATTTTCTTTCATGCTCCACAGACAGATGTTGTGTGTAAATAATCAGTGGCTATCCACATTTGTGAGGTAGGCCACAATTGTCAAAAATATTATGAATTGTTTTTGGTTTTCTGCAGGTGTTAGCAGCCAGACATCTGCCCAACCCAGACCACATCGTCAGTCCGTTTGTCCAGGTTGAGTTGTGGCCAAACTCAGGTCAAGCTGAAGACTACACTTTCAAAACTACCCTCTTTAGTAAGAAAGTGGAAACAAGAATTATTATAAGCAACATTACTTTTAGTTGACGACTCTGTTGATGACTGCTGGTGTGTTTCCAGAGGATAATGGACTGAATCCAGTGTGGTTGGGCTCAATGAATCCACCCAAATCCTTTGAAGTAAATGAGCCAGACTTGGCCTTCCTGCGCTTTGTGGTTTTCGAGGAGGACATGTTCTCTGATGCCAAGTTTCTTGCACAGGCCACTTTTCCTTTTAAATGTATTTACTCAGGTAAATCCATCTGAATACACATTTGAGCTTACAAATATTTAACATGTTTTAATTTAATTATTCAGTTAAATGAGATTTCACATTTTAGTGTTTGCATGAAATTACCCTGACACAAAATGTCAAAATATGGGTGAAATAATGATACAGTACAACAGATTTATCTAAATATTATACACCATACTTATTCTAATATATACCTTTTAAAATATCAGACATAAGTAACCATACACCATTTTATTATATGTTTTAAATGATTAAAATTGCTGATACATGGGCAAAAGCTAGTTTTTTGGTGAGTAGTGACAGAGTAATTATTTTAAATGACATTTACTATTGTTTTTATATTTTTGGGCTGAACTATGACATTTTAATAGTCGTGTAGTGTGCTAATTATTTTCACAAACTAATGCCTTATCTGTTTTTTTTATGATTATTTTATTAGGTTATCGATCTGTCCCACTGAAGAACAGATTTAGTAAAAATCTGGAACTTGCATCTCTTCTGGTGCATGTACAGCATCATGAGGTGAGAAAGAGACAGTGGAGTTCACCCCCCCAAAAAGCCTGTTCTCACTCCCATTATTGCAAATATGTCTGACTTTCTACTGTTAAACATAAAACACATTATGAAGAATGCCTGATCCAAATTTTCCCAAAAAGACAATGGGCCTCATTCACCAACCATTTTATGAACAATCCTGTTTATAAACCCCACAATTACACACTTTTCACTAAGAATCGGACATGTTTTCTTATTTGAAGTTTGCTTTTAACCAAGAACAAAATCTCCAAACATTTCAGGCCAGTCATGCATATTTAAGTGACGATAGTTTGCTCAGAATGATCATTTATTGCTGGTTTATTCATTATTCTTTTGTTTGCTGAATAAGATATATGGCTGTAAAGTAATATATACACTACCTGACAAAAGTCCTGTCGCCTATCCAAGTTTTAGGAACAACAAATAATAACTTGACTTCTATTTGATCATTTGGTATCAGAAGTGGCTTATATGAAAGGTAAAGGCCTCTAGATTATAAATATTTTACCAAAATAAAATATGATCATGCCTTGCTTTTTAATTATTTAATTAAGACAGTAATTTCTGACTTTGCTAAGACAAAAGTCTTATCACTTAACTGAAATGATGTACAGTATAGAATATAAAGTCATGGTGTAAAGGTAAAATAATTAATGTTGTGTATGACTGCAATGAGCTTGGAGGAATGCATCCATACATCTCTGCAATGACTTAAATAACTTATTAATAAAGTCATCTGGATTGGCAAAGAAAGCGTTCTTGCAGGACTCCCAGAGTTCATCAAGATTCTTTGGATTCATCTTCAATGCCTCCTCCTCCGTCTTACCCTAGACATGCTCAATAATGTTCATGTCTGGTGACTGGGCTGGCCAATGCTTGAGCATCTTGACTTTCTTTGCTTTCAGGAACTTTGATGTGGAGGCTGAAGTATAAGGAGTGCTATCCTGCTGAAGATTTTGCCCTCTCCTGTAGTTTGTAATGTAAAGGGCAACACAAATGTCTTGATACTTCAGGCTCTTGCTGTTGACATCCACATTGCAGATCTCTCACACACATACTAAATCTCTAACCCCAAACCATGATTTTTCCTTCACCAAACTTGATTGATTTTTCTGAGAATCTTGGGTCTATGTGGATTCCAATAGGTCTGCTGCAGTATTTGATTATTGGGATGCAGTTCAACAGACGATTCAACGAAAAAATCTACCTTCTGCCCCTTTTCCAAATGATCAACTAGAAGTCAAGTTATTATTTGCTGCTCTTAAAACTAAGATCAACGACAAGACTTTTGTCAGATATATATTAAAGAGGTCTGCATGTATACTCAGCATCCCAATTTTCCTTACACATAACCTGAAGATGTCATGCCTTTTCTAATGGGAAATTGTAGTGTATTTCCTATGATAATTTGGGAAAAAATTGTCATGTGCTTTCAATTAGGACATTGAATTCACTATGAATTTGAATAATTATGATACAATAATTCTTCTGCTTGAGAACGTCTTGAATCCAGCGTACATTGTTCTTAGTAAGTTTCTTTAAAAGAAGATATTGGTGAATGAGGGCCAATGGTATGGCTTCTTTTACTATCAGCAATGTAACACATGGTATAAACTTACTACACTACATACATACATACAGAAGTACATATGTATTCAGCCTTACAGTAGTGTTAGAAATCCAGTGATTTTTTGCAATGAGCTTTACCTGTATCCTGGGTTTCAACAAACACATTTGGAACTTAGAAGGGCCATTTTTCTTTTAGATTAGTGAACATTAACCTCAAACCTGCTGATATAAGAACAGAATCACCACCAGTAACATATAGCAGCCTATTTTAAAATAACACCATTTGCTCATTCCGGTCAGTAATGACTAATCTATTTTGTCAACAGGTGTGAAGTAAACACGGAACTAGCAGACCTGTTAGTGTGTGAAAATGCTGAAAAGCAGAATGTCAGTTTTGGTCTTCTGCTTTTTGGAGAACACGTTCCAGGTTCTGGATCATCACATACATATGTTAGGCAGCGATGAACTCAGTAAATTAACTTAAGTTGCACATGCTAGAATACTTAAACAGTTTTAATAATGCACTTTGGCAGAAGTGTAGCACCTTTATGCATTTGAATTGTTTTTGCACTACTTCATTTGTAATTTTTTTGTTACAAAAACAGGATGGTTTATGTACTACACTTGTGATCAAATTTACATCGTATATACTATCAGGATTGCATAAAAATCTAAAAATGTGTTGAATTTAAAAGCAATCTTCATTTTAAATTATCTTGATTTGCATGTTTTTTTACTATTATTGAAATGAAAATATATTTTATACAGTATAAAAAAAAATTACAGCAAATAAAACTTTTGTCAGAATCTCTAGTAAATTAGATTTTTTAATACAATGATTTATTCTGTTGTATATTCATAACCGGGATCATGCAGATCTAGTGCACTGCAGGCATAAGATATGTCTCAAATTCAATTCTTGGAGGGCCGCAGCTCTGCACAGTTTTGCTTCAACCCTAATCAAACACAGCTGATCTAGTATCTTCAACACCTTGATTAGTTGGATCAGCTGTTTTTTGATTAGGGTTGGAGCTGCGGCCCTCCAGGAATTAAGTTTGAGACTTATGCATACAGTCAGGTCCATAAATATTGGGACATTGACACAATTCTTGACTCTATACACCATTTATTCTTTTCATCTATACACATTTTAACTCTATACACCAACACAATGGATTTGAGGAAATGAGGGAATAGCACACACCTGGCCATGGAAAAGCTGAGAAGCCAATTGTTCATTATTTTTGGTCCCTTAACAAGTGGGAGGCACATATGCAAACTGTTGTAATTCCTACACCGTTCACCTGATTTAGATGTAAATACCCTCAAATTACAGCTGACTGTCTGCAGTTGAAGCACATCTTGTTAATTTAATTGTATGTAAAATTAATTGTGTTGGCGTATAGAGCAAAAAATGTGTCATTGTGTTGATGTCCCAATATTTATTGACCTATTTCTATAGACCATTTTGAGTGATGTAAACAATAACAATGGAACTAATGTATTTCCTGTTTTTTTTTATTTCCATAGCTCCAGAGAATCCTAAAAGGTCCACATATTTATAATAACATTACAACAGCTGTTTTAACATTAAGATATGATTGAATTGCCTCTTGTTAGTTATTAAAATAGTTTGAAGTGTATTAATAATTAGATATAAACTTTAAGAAAATAATATTTAAATATAAAAACTTTCAGGTTCAAGTAAAACTCACCAATAAACATACATTGGAAGCTTTCTATTTGAAACATATTCACAGACAGTTTATTTTGATTGAAACTGGTTCACATATTAGGCTTATTTTCCTGTTGAAGGTTGTGTGTTCTCATTACAACAGCCACAGAGCGGCAGCAGCAGCAGCAGCAGCAACCCAGCTGAAGATAGAAGCAGAAAAACACAGAAGAAATAAGGGCAGCAGTTCTATCTGCAGAAACTCCAGGAGGCATGGGAAATGTAGTTCGTTCTGTATGTACACCACTGGGCCACGGGGACCCCACTCGCATCACATTAAGACTCAGTCTTAATTCAACATAGCAAAAAGCGCGCTTTAAAGAAAAAGAAGATGATGAAAATAATGAAACGTCATAATATGTTGTTGATAACGAGACACTGAAAACACAGATAGCACAGTGAGCTCCACAGGATATTACAAATTAATAATCAGCTGACTGCAGTATCCAATAAATCAGCCATCATCCAAAGAGGTGGCTTTGTTTTTGTTTTTTTTAACAAAATGAAGGCTGGGGGAAACCCAGCCCCCTAAATCCTTCCCGAAAAATTGTCCGCTGTTAAAAATCGAAGACCATTACGAAATGTCAGTCACATTACCACGGCTTGAGTTTCACCAGTGTACAAGATGGCACAGGTTTAAGTTCACTCAGAAACGCACCTTAATAACACAAACATTCTCAAATTGAATCCATCGGTTTACTCCACGCACACCAACTCTGTCCATCTTTCACTTTAAGAAACATATTGATCCATATGGTAAGTGGTTGACGGGGGGCTAGTGATTTTACCCTTATATTAAAATCTGTATAATCAAATTGCAACATGCAAAAAGAGAATTAACAAACAAACAAACAGCCAACAAAAGTGGATAAAACGTCAGAAAAAAAGAAGAATTCAAATACAATAACAGTGCACTTGGTCTGGGAGCAGGAAAGGGAACCAAAAAATATATATAGGTGACCGTATGCATAAATCTCAAAAACAAAAATGAAGGCAACAATGAGTCTCTCAAAATCTTGAGAGAAAGAGAACTCGGGAAATTATATATACACTCATATGTACATTATACAGTATGCAACTACGCAAGATGGCAGAACACAAGTTGGCGCCATTATGGCACCCAGTACGAATCGCCCCACCACCCCCATCTCCGGACGGCATCTATATCTGTATAAAACTGAACACACGCCCACACACACACACAAGCTGGACCTATGAAAACTGCTACTTTCAAGACGGGGCGGCAACTCTGTCTAGATCTATTTCAAAGTGGGAGTTGAGACAGACGCGCCTTTGTAAACATAAGAAAACTTCTCGATTTAAGTTACGACGGCAATCGATTGTTTACTTCCAATTGTTTTTCTTCTACCTCATTAGTTGAGCTATAGACTGTAACTCATTACAGTGGTCATAAACTATACGTCGATCACAAAAGCGAGAAAAATGAAATATAAAAAGGTTGAACTGCATAACATAGCACAAATCTTGGCTCGATTTGATATAAATATGCGAACATTGTCGATCGTTGTGGCAGGACGCTCGTGGTGGACTCCTATCGACCACTAGAGGCGAAGTTTACAGAGAATAATAAAGCCTATTAATCCGTTTTTAAAAGTCCATAATGTTTCTATGTACAACTTTAGCGGACTTGAGTTGCTAGGTGATGCAATCTTTACAGAAAACAATGTATTAGGCACCATCTTGGTTCAGTATGCTTGACAAAAGTTCTTAAAAGGACCAGAAAAAAGGAGAAGTAGTCCCAGTCTACTTCCTGGACGATGTTCTCTTAAATACGGGTGTGAAATTAAAATTAAACTGTACAATGTGGCTAAAAAATAAAGAAGAGGAGAAAGAAAATGACAAACAAAATAGATTTTTTTTTTCTGAGCAAAGCCCCTGAAATGTCCGCATTAAAAATGGGGTCGATTTTCTATACAAACACACACATATATGAAAGCAGTGTATGGAAAAATATGCTTATTCAAGTTGATAAAAATGATTTTCAGAGCGATAGAGATATAGAGATGACATGTCGAGAAGTAAACACTTCTCATGTTTTACACCAGAAGTTTCTCTCTTGAGAGAATGCACTAAATGATGAACTCTGAACCGAGAGGACCAAGCACATATGTAACAAGAACGAAAAAAATAATAACATGAAGTGGAAATGGCTTTCCACACAGGAGGTGATATCAAAACTGTACTGGAATGTGGCTCTGAATATTCAGGCCTTCACCAGACGCTGGTGCCACAGGGGAAATGGCTCCACGTGGTTCAAGGAGAAAAGGGACAATCAACTTGTCTTTTTAGGAGACGAAAAAAGCTGCGGGTTAAAACGAGGGCCGTTAGTCCCCTGAGGGAGTTTGAGAGAGAAAAAGTCCCCTGATGATGTCATAGAAAGGTTTCTGTGCTGTTTGATGATGTCATGAAACGTGTTCTGGTTCTCAGATATGCCGCTTTGAAGAGCGTCCTTGTTTTTTGATGAGACACGAGGATTTTTGAGCATTTATGATATCACAAGGTCCTTGTTTGAATAAATACAGTTGTCCTTTTCTTGATTATGTCGTATTCGAATGAAGTATAAGCGACTTTCTGTTGTCTATAAATTTCCTTGATGTGTTGCGTTCACCACGCCTCCGTGTAGCGAACGTCCACTTCCTTTAGATTGGGTAGTTTGGCCTTTAGGAAGAGAGAGAGAGAGAAAGAGAGAGTGAATGGTGAGATGCTTATAATGTGACATGTTTCTGGTTCAACATCCGTTTCTGGAACAGCATTCCTATCGACCCATCATTTCACTCTGATTTTACAGTCAAGGTTACCATCGATTGATAGCTGAACCAGGAACATGTTGTGCTTGTGTAAATCACTATATGCATATGGGCAATAAAATACTGGGAGCGTGATAAGAGTTAAAGTTGAAGCCTGTCGTTTCTGCTCCATTAGAGAGAGCAAATGGAAGTGGAAAATTTGACAGTTGATTTGTTTTTTGAACACCCACCCCCAAAATATGCAAACTCATACTTTTGGTCAGGTTAAAGTTGCTGTTTTGTGCTGGTTTTAATGAGTGTGATGAACTGAAAAAAACAGATGTCAAAAGCAGCATATTTGGGTGAAATTAACCAATGAACTAGCACAGCTGTTCTAAAGACTGAATCTGTATCCTTAAAGTTGCATTTATTTGATACAAAACACAGTAAAACAACAATTTTGTGAAATATTATTACAATTATTTTTTCTCTTTACATATATATATATATATATCTATCTTGAATGATTATTATATATTTTTTATTATTTTGCTCTTTAAATTTGTTGTATTTATTTATCTAGTAAATGATTAGTGAAACTATTTGCTATTATGATTTATGATTTGCTTTTGTAGTACATTTGGACCATAACCAATGGCACATTCTTTGTAAAACTTGCCTCTGGTTATATTTCTGGAAGCACATTGTACATTCATCCTGATAACTTTAAACATGTCAAATTCATTATTTTTCTATTTTAACAGGCATTGTAACCGGTTTTATTACTGGCAGCAAAAAGATCCTCACTTGCACAATAGACTATAAACACTGCATTACTTTTTTCTTAATCAATACAATTATATTTTAAAATGTTTTGTAACAAAAACCTTTCCTGTCTTTTATTTAGCAGAATTTAATGCAATATTTAAAAAAAATCTCTATCACATGACATGTGGCACTAAGACATCCTTAGCTGCGTAAAACTTGAGAAGTTATCATGTTACTTTCAGGATCTCTCAAATTTTTTAACAAGACCTGGACTCCTGTTTTAGACTATATCAAAGGCTTACCCTGTTCAGTTGATACCATTTGATCATGGTTGATCCTATTTGATTCTAGTTGATCATTTGGTATCAGAAGTGGCTTTTATGAAAGGCAAAGGCCTCTAGATTAGTCTTACTGTACCAAAATAAAATATGATCATGCGTTGATTTTTAATTAATTAGGACAGTAAGGTCTGAGTTTGCTGAGACAAAAGTCTTGTCACTTAACAGAAATAATGTACAGTATAGAATATAAAGTCATGGTGTAGTGGGAAAAAAATAATATTGTGTACTCTGACTCCCTGACTCCCATGAGCTTGCAGGACTCTGAGTTCATCAAGATTCTTTGGATTCATCTTCAATGCCTCCTCTTCCATCTTACCCTAGACATGCTCAATAATGTTCATGTCTGGTGACTGGGCTGGCCAATCCTTGAGCACCTTGACTTTCTTTGCTTTCAGGAACTTTGATGTGGAGGCTGAAGTATAAGGAGTGCTATCCTGCTGAAGATTTTGCCCTCTCCTGTAGTTTGTAATGTAATGGGCAACACAAATGTCTTGATACTTCAGGCTGATGTTGATGTTGCCATCCACTCTGCAGATCTCTCACACACATACTAAATCTCTTACCCCAAACCATGAGTTTTCCTTCACCAGACTTGACTGATTTCTTTGAGAATCTTGGGTCTATGTGGATTCCAATAGGTCTGCTGCAGTATTTGATTATTGGGATGCAGTTTAACAGACAATTTAACAGAAAAATCTACCTTCTGCCACTTTTCCAAATGATCAACTAGAAGTCAGGTTATTATTTGTTGCTGTTACAACTGAGATCAACGACAAGACTTTTGTCAAGTAGTGTATCCTCTTAAGACCGAAGGTGTTTTTTTACATGCACTTTTTATTTCTCTTTGCTATTTGGGGTTATTGGAACCTAATTAGAATAAAAATCTTTTGATCTGATGTACTTTCAGAGAAAAATTATGTTCATGTATGTGGACTCGTGGTCCAAATTTACATAAAACACTTTTTCCTGAATTTTTTTAAATGCATATATAACATAGAATTTTTTTTTAACTTGCTTTGACTATCAAAGAGTAAAAACAATTTTACTCAACACATTTTCCCCATTTTGGACAGTTAAAAATAGGGTTTGGGACATTTCATATGCCACAAAACAGTTGCAGGATGACACAAATATAAAATATCACAAATATCTGTGACAAAATATAAAACATTCAAAGTATTTTAAATAGTTACTTAAGAGCTAAAATGTGCTGTCCACGTATGTGGACACTCAAGCCCTAAGAGGGTATATATGGTTATGTTAAATACCAAAAAAAAAAAAAACTTACTGACCCTAAACCTTTAAAAAGCAGTTTCACTTTTTGTATATTAAACTGGGATAGGAGATTTAATTTCATACACTTCAACTTTAAATTCAAGTTTCTGCTAAATTCATCATCCTCTTACCTTCAGGTCCTCATAGGTGTCTGCGGTGAGTTTAGTGCTGTTCATATTCAGACTGCACAGACTTTTCATCGCTGCAAGGCAAATGTTGCAATAAGTTAACTGTCCTACATGTTAACGAATACAAACCACCAATTAATGCAATCAAAATGTAATAAAAAAGGTAAATTAGAAAAAAAGATGAATTCTGTCATCATTTACTCATCTCCTCAAACCATCGCAACAAAAGCAGATGATGGTTTATATGATTTACATCGCACCTTCAAAAATAGGTGCTATTGAAAGCTGATAGCTCATCTTCTATTAAATGTCATTTGTGCTTGTGTTCATTAAAAAAGGTGCCTTCAAACACGTAACCACATTTTCTTGACTTCACTGATGGCAAAAACCATTGGTTATTGCACATTATCCGATGTGACCACTGAAAATGACATTGGAGATCTGCGGTGGAAAGCGAGATTATCCTCAAACAATGACTGGCTTCAGAAGACTCGAGTCATATTTTATGATATTGGGGAGCTTGATTGCATAAATCAGCAACTTCTGTAAGAGTGTATGAAAAACAGAAGCTCAGACATTGTGTTCTTTGTGTTCCACAAAAGAAAGAAAGTCAACCATACTGGTCTGGAAGGACATGATGGACTGTAAATCATGACAGAACTGAGAAGGTGGTTGGAATTGTTTTAGATCAAGAGGTTATAAATCCAACCGATTTCATTTTGGCAGCAGCTGTTTTCTTTTAGTCTGTAGGTAATTGGATGTAAGATGTGTATGAATGTGCTCTTACAGCTGAGGGAAAGCAGGCCTGCGTCTGTCACTGGAGTCTCACACAAGTTCAAAACCTGCAGACACGCCAGATGCTCTGATAGCAAACGAAGACCCGCGTCCCCAAACTAAAACACACAAAACAAATCGGATCAATAAAAACATTTGCAGAACAAAACTTTTTTTTTCCCCAGCAAGAAGGCATAATATTGCTCAAAAGTGACAGCAAAGACATTTAAATTGTTCCAAAATATTTCTATTTTAAATAAATGCAGTTCTTTTTACTTTTGTTTAAAGCAGGAATAATAAAAATTGCATCACAGGAAAGATTTAGCTTTAAAATATATTCAAATATAAAGAGTTTATTTTATGTATTTATTAGTTCAAATTAAATCAATCAAATTGTATTTTATTTGATCAAATTGAATAGTATTTTTTCATGTATTATAATTAAAATGCGAACTACTTTCTCTACAAACAAATGTTTGCATGATTATACAAAGCAGAATCATATAATAAGAAAATATCAGTTTGCAACATCAAGCAGCAGAACAAGCTGTTTTTAACATCTAAAAATAAATGGAAGTGAATAAAACTGGAAGTCTTGAGCCAAAAAGATTCAAATGGCTGCACCTGCTTGAACGCAAAGAATAAGGTGAATAACAGGAGTTTATTGAAATGAATTTATTAGTTCAAATTAAATCAATCAAACTGTATATTATTTGATCAAATTGAATGGTAGATGGGCCAGATACAAAAACTGCTTTTTCAGCATCAAATCAATAAGAATGTACAACTATTACTTTCCATTCATTTTAACTAGAATGTGTTGTGATTAGTTTTATTTTTTTCTTCCTGAACAAAAAAAGAACTATCTTTTAGAACTATACAGAAGACACACAAAATAAAATATCATTCATGCATACTTTTGTTTAAAGCAGGGCTAATAAGAAATGCTTCTTGAGCATCACAGGAAAGATTAAACTTTAAAATATATTCAAATATAAAGAGAGTTTATTTTATGTATTTATTAGTTCAAGTTAAATCAATCAAATTGTATTTTATTTGATCAAATGGTAAAGGGGCCAAATACAAAAATGGGGTATTCAGCATCAACTCAATAAGAGTGTAACACTGTAATTTTCCATGTATTATAATTAAAATGTGTCCTGATTAGTTTGTTTAAACAAAAATAGTCATCTTACACACAAACTCAAATATCATCCATTCATGTTTTTTTTTAAGCAGGGATACTAAAAAATGCCTCTTGTGCATCACAGGAATGTATTTCTCTGTTTTAATTAAATCAATCAAATTGTATTTCATTTAATCAAATTAATTAATAATTCTAATTCTAATTAATTCTAATCCTGATTAGTTTTTTTCTAAACAAAAATAGAACCATCTAATAGAAGACACAAAAACTAAAATATCATTCAGTGTTTGTACATACTGTGAATAAATGGTTTGTGGGAGCAATAACTCTTTTGCTGTGCAAACTTGATGTTCTGTGTTTCTCTTTGCCATCTTTTACATTAGTTTATTTTTTTGGTCATCTCAATATTACTCCTTTTAAATTCCTAGACATATTTCTATCAAGGGTTGTAACACAGTGTAACGATAGTTTATATACCAAAAATCTTGTCAGGCATATTTATAATAATAATAATTTAATGACTAATCACAAGACTCTATTTAAAAATTGACCACGTTGTCATCAAGTCTTTTTTAATACTCTAAAACATAATGAAATTTAATATGATGACTACTTTTTATATATTTTATTAAGTACAGGTCAAAATAAGAACATAGTTTAATTTTTACATAATTGTATCTTTTACACTGAATGAGGATGTAACATTATTTGACCAATATTTTGATATTTCATTTTTACAGACGTTAAAACTGACACTTTACATACATTTAGTATACTTTTATATATATAAAACCACTTATATAAAATGTTTCTAAAGAACTGTGATGTTTCTCATGTTTATTCTTTGAAACATGTTACAATAGGGTAACACTTAACTTCAGTTCTCACTAGTAACTAGTGGCTTATTAACTGTGTATTATTAAGATCTGAGTTGTTTATAAATACTCATCAAGTACATATTCTGCATGATATTATTCTACATCCCAAATCCTACTCCATTATCTAAACCCAACTACTACCCTAATTACTAATAAGCAATTTAGTTTATTGAAGCAAAAGTGATAGTAAATGGTTTGTAAATAGCAAGAACTGTTACTTGAAATAAAGAGTGACCCACAATAGGAAAGATTTTTTTAAACTGTGTAACCAAGCAGATAAAAAGCAAACAGACCTGAGTGGACCACAGATTGAGCTGTTTGAGAGATGGCAGTTTGATAAGCTGTTCGGCGCAGGCACTGGTGACGTTGGTGAAGGCCAAACTGAGATTCTCCAGGTTACCAAAAGAACCAGAGCTCAGCAGACGAGCCAAGTCAGCATCCTAGAGTCAAAGAACAAAGGCCTTGAGGATGGTTTTTATGGTATGGTTTTAGGGCTCTTGCAATACGACTATATATACTGTATCATATGAACAAAATAAAAAGTATGTCATTTCATATTATGCTCTATTGATAATTTAATGGTGTCACAAAATATATTGTTTACAGTGATACTTTTTCTTTCCATTTTTATTTATTGGATTTTCTGCATAATTTTTTTTTATATTACTATACAACATTGCCCTTATGAACACTTCCCTCTGTCTTTCTAAGGGGAATACAAAATATAATAAATTGAGTAAACAAATAAACAGCAGAATTAAGATAAAAATTAATCAATAAATAAAACATTTGAATAAAATAAATTTATGTACAAATGCTCAGTTTTTAGAGAGTCAGCCAGCAGATAATCTAAAAAAAGAGGTGTCACATCTTGTCGAAAGTTTTTAAAGAACCAGTGACAGCCTGATTTTTTTTCCAACTTAATACAAGCAAACACCTCTGTATGTATCAAATTAGGGGAGTGCTTACACTTTAAGTGAATAAGACGTCTTCCTAATAGAATTTAATAGTTTGAATAACAGCATCACGAGAACATTAAAATCTTGAAATATAGATCAGTGCTTCCCACAGGCTTGAAATATACTAAAAGTATATGCTTAACTATATGCGACAAACGAAACTATTTAATTTAACAATAATTTATTTTATTTAGTATGACACTGTTATACACGGTTTCTTTTCAATGGGTTAAAGTAAAAAAGAAATCCACTATTTCTCTTGCATTTATGCTTTTCAGGAGCCATGCACAGGTAAAACCTGCTTCTCTCTCTCTCTTTCAAGTTCAAAGCAAACTTGAATGCCAAAACATTTTAGATATGCATATAAAATATACAGCAAATGAGAAATAAATGGCAGAAAAGGTAATAAAAACAGACAATATATCTAAAAATTATAATAATTACAAGATTAAAACGTGTAGATTATATAAGTGAGACAAATGCGTTGATTAACTATTACTAATGGTGTACATATATTTTGCAGCCAGTTTAGACCAGTTATTTCCTCCTCTCCGAGTATATAGTAAAGTTTTTCTGAGTCGTTTAGATTAAAGAATAAATTATTTAATGTTTCTCTCGCTCTCATGCAAAAACGCATACGATTAATGACAGTTTTAATAATAAAAATAATAATAATTCCCTACATTTATATAGCGTTTTTCTAGACACCGGGGGTAAATCCATTATCATATACATTAGATTAGTTCGTTCTGAAGCCAAATCTGCAGCTTATCTAACAAAAAGCTTATCTAACAAAATAATGGTCCAAAAACTAGTACACCCAAACTTATATGTTATAGAAAAATATTAAATACAAATTTAATAAAAGGAAAAATCAAAAAGCATGAAAAATTTTGTTCAAATTTTGTAGCTTGTAATTTTTTTGCAATATTTAGCCTGAATTGAATTGTATTATATTTCAATTTCAAAATATGTTTGGTGATAAAAATATTATTTTAATAAATATATCTGTTAATACAGGGGTGTCCAAACTCGGTCCTGAAGGGCCGGTGTCCTGCATATTTTAGTTCCAACCCCAATTAAACACACCTGAACCAGCTAATCAAGCTCTTTCTAGGTATACAAGAAACTTTCAGGCAGGTGTGTTGAACATTGCCTATATTCACTAAGAAATAGATACAAATATTCTTTTTCAAAATGGGGTGTACTCAATTATGATGAGCATTGTATATCTGATATGAATTTTTTGTAATATTGCCCAGCCCTATATGGTTTCACAAAGAAAATAACAACATGCACAAATGCACATGGCAATTTCCGCAAACACAGACTCACCGTAGATTTCGAGGGCAGAGTAAGTCGAGTTGGGCCTCCTTTTCTTTGCTAAACAGAGAAATAGAGATTCATTTAAACAGCAGGTGGAGCTTGTGAGTTACAAGTGTAAAAGTAGGAACTTTGTAAATGGGTCACTTGTGCCTTTCTGTGTTAATGGGAGCACTGCGTTTAACTAAGAGTCAGATCTCAGACTGTGACGTCAGCAGTGGCTGAGCGTGGTCTTATCGAAGTCTCCATTTGCACACTCACCAGTTCTTTAAGCTCCCTCTGTCTGTCGCACAGCTGCTCGTACATGCGCAGGCCGACCTGGGTACTCTCTAGGGTGGAGATGATCTGAAGCTGGGTGTCCTTGTTCTCGATGATGTTATACTCCAGCATCAAACACAAGATCTGCACGACATACACACACACACACACACAAGGATGAATGTTGTGTCCTACATGCAACGTTACCCAAACTTTATTTTCAACATATACTGTAGATAATAATACACACATACTGTATTAATAGACTTTCCTCAACTCTAAATTGCTAAAACTGTCAATTATATTCAACAATGCACAGTTTGTCGTTTGTAAATTCCTCAAAAATGGTAAAAAACAAATATTATTATGATATTCATAATTGCCAAATAAGCAATATTATAAAGACCTCACATGCTTACACACTGAGCAGCACATAATATCTTTACATCTATAATATCTCACATAATATAAAATATGTTGTTGCTGTTTTCACAGAATTTGTATAGTTTACTCAGAGATGATTACAATATTTTCCAAATGTTTGCCTTTTTAGGCCCCAAAACATGCGGTCATGTAAATGAATGGCTGAAATGCACAGAAAAATGGCAAAAAATGTGTGAAAATGAAATCGGAGGTATAGTTCAGGCTTTAGAAGAGCAACGTTTAAATTAATCAGCTACCTTTTATTGTTTTATGTGCCGTTCAAGGCCCACATTTTTACTAAAACAGGTTATAAAACAAAAGAAGTGGAAAAAAGCCAACAGTTTCCAGACATTCTTGAGAAAACATGGACTAAATGAGCAGATATACGTTTTGAGTTTCTGTCTGGAATTATTTAGTAGAATTATTATTATTATATATTTACTGAATTATTTAACTTCTAATGTTCAGTTGTTTGCAATAGTTGTTTGAATGCAATAGTTATCAGATAGTAAGTGACCAGACTGTGGGCGATTCTAGATTCTTTTAAGGCTGAAGGAATCTGAAATCTTCGTCTGTAATTTTCGCACGTTAAAAAATAAATTTGACCTCACGTTGTGTCAGTTGTATTGACATTCTGCCTCCGAAACATTCGTCTGTCATATAAAAATGGATTTTTTCCATTTTTCGCATCTTAAAAAGCACTTTGAAGGGTGTTTTGACAGTTCAGAGCCACCGCACAAGCGAAAGGCAAAATACAAAATGCTGTCATTTGAGCTACAGAAAACATTATGACAAACACAGTGCATAATATAAGACAGAATGTGGCGGACAGTTGAGAACGCCTATATGCTGGATTATGTGACTGTCGCACCTCTCTTCTGCTGCTGCTTGGTGTGTGTGTGTTTGTGTGTCCATACATTTGATGTACTGCCTGTAGACATTATAATCGCCACATGGTCCGCTTCGGTCTGTTTTTCTGATACGTCAATGCAGTCGTCATCTATTATAATGTCTGTAGGTACTGCCAGTCTTTGTTCCTGATTTGTTTATGTACGTAAACATGAAGTATTACCATAGATATATACACTAGATATCGCATACGGACCCTGAGCATGCATCAATGGCGCCGCCACATTTGTACAGTGCTCCCAGGACAAATGTCTTCAACCGCACTAGTCAAGTATAAAGCCAATGTGAAGATGCTGGACTTTAGCGCTGTGTACGGGTTCAGTAACGAGCAAACAAAGAAAACAAAGCACAAAGGCAGAACATTTTATAGGTACGATTTTGTAGACAACAATGTCTCGCAAACAATGTAAATGAAATATGACAACAAGATGCTGCGGTGCTAGAAACTTGTATTATTGTCGACTAAATGAACGAGATGTTCATAACAGGGATTCATTCACAAACAAATCGTGCCTCTGTTAGAATGAGTTGCGAAAGCAGGAGAGGGGGGTGTGTTTCAGGACATGGATTAGATCAAATTTAACAGGGAGGGAGGAAAATACATTTCCATGCACACAAACACATGCTCTTTGTTAGGAATGCCCGTGCATTCACTTATCCATTGATGTAGAAAAGTGATGTAAAATTATAATTTTCGCAATTTAAAAAATATTTGATACTGACCACCGGGAAAACACTCAATCATAGATATATGTGAATATATCTCTGGTTCTTGATGGCCAGTCCTTCACTGCACCTTGGTTCCACATTCATTTCAAAGGAGCGCTACCCTGTACTAAAATAGCAGCTCTATTGACGCAATCCTTCCAATAGACACCGAAAAAAATCCTTCGAGTTGAACTGTCCATGATGCCTAGAAAAGTTACTTAGGTGGGCAGCTTGCTACATTTTGATTTAAAGCAAGCAATGCAATCCTATGTACCTCCACCATGGTCTGGTTCCCCCGCAGGGCCAAGAGCATACAGGGTCCCAGTTTATTTTCAGCCAGCGACAGCAGAAATTTCTTCGTCTTGTAGCAGGAGCCCATAAGGATGTGTACCTGTAAGAACGAGTGATTTTGACGAGTGTTAAAATAATAAAAACAAGTGAATGAGTCTTGCAGACCATAAAAGTAAATATAGAGGTAAACAAAAACCAAATGTGACATTTCGTATTTCATTAAAACCCTTTCATACCATGCTAGCAAACAACTCTCCGTCATCATCACAAGCTACGCCTCCAGGACTGTAGAGCTGGAACCAGCCGTCTTTTCCAGAGCGCACGCTAAGCAAACAGGAGTGGACCTAAAAGCAACACACGTGTATATACAGTTTACAATGGCTGGAGCTCAACAAACCATTGTTTACTAAGCCTACAGTGGCAACATTAAGCAAGCATGCATTTGAAACTGTAAAGCAAACAACACCCTTTCAGCAAACAGCGGTTTTCCTGTCTCACCTCTTGTCTGGGATCTTCAGCAAACCTCTGAATGACATATTTCAGCTCTCTGTTAAAATGATAAAAACAAGAGCTGTTAGAAAACACGAAGCGTATTTGACTGAAACACTTTTAGTAATGATTCTGGCATCACTTATTCATTTTGTATTGCTATAAACCCATATTTCTGTGTCACTTTTTTATGCAGTTACAATTAAAGGGGACTGAAAGTTTTAAATAAGTGAAAAAGAACCATAAAGTATGTTAAGAAACGGTTTAATAGTAGCAATTATTTTTGCAGATATTCAAATGTCCAAATGTTATGTTTAACAACCTATTATTGGTCAATGCTGAGAAATCATGCAATACAAATTGTGAAATATGTGTGTGTTTTGCAAAAAAAATCTACAAATGAGGCTATCAGATACATTCTTGGCCATAAAATAGCTAGACTATTAAATATTTGATGACCATTTTTTGATATACATTAGATTCACCATATTTACTAGAATGAATTTAGAAGGCTTGAAATGTTGTATGGACTATTTTGTTGGTGTATTTTGTGAAATTGGAGCTTAGAAATGTTTATTAAAGCGACTAGTCAGGACATTTTCTTTTGTAGTTGTTACACAGAACTAAGAAAGTCTTACATGTTTGAAAACATGGTGAGAAAATGATGAGTGACTATACACAGTATCATGAAGATTGTGTGAACTATACACTGAAGTATCATAATGACTACACCTAACTTTTAAATCTACACCACTACTCTTAAAGGAACAGTTCAGCCAAAGATGAAAAATCTGAATTTCTTCTGTGAAATATAAGTGTTTAAGAAATTTGGGAACCAAATAATATCATTTTCAAAGTATCTTCCTTTATGTTTTATGTAGAGTATGATCATTTACTCACTCTCGCGTTGTTTCTTCCGTGGAGCAATCAACAATGGAACCCATTGAGAAAAATCACTGACAGATTTTTTTTTTATATGCAATTATACATTTAGTCTTCTTTTATGTTCCACAGAAGAACGTCATTGAGGGTGAGTAAATGATGACTTTAGTTTCACTTCTAGGTCAACTATCCCTATCCAAGCCAATTAGACGGTTAGTCATTCTCATATTATACATGCTAGTACTTGTTATTTTTTATTTACAATGACTTTGCAAGTGAATAGATAAAAATAATTAAATAACAGTTGCAAGCATGTGTGCCTGGTTGATCAATAACAGCAATTATCTTTATTGTATTACAAGTATACAACGAATGTATGCTTAAATATGCAAATTAGGCATTATTTAATTATATGTGCGCCAATCTGCTGACTTTTCTAGCACAAAAATCTGAACATTGGAACATTGAATCAATTACAAAATTCTTGTTTAATTTTTTTGACACATTTAAGACTTTTTTTTTTACAGAAGGGAGTTTGGGAATCAATTAAATTAAATGGTTTTGAATAAAATGGTAAAGTTTGTAAAACAAAATGTTTATAAAACTGAAGTTTGGTGTATGTAAGTGCAGTTGAAGTAGAGATTTATGCCTTAGTGGAGGAGAAAATTAAATAATTTGTGAAAAGCTTTAAAACAATGCATTTTAATTGATATCTAAAGAAACAAATTTATAAACTGGGACAAAAGAAACACTTAAAATGTATTTTGAGTGCAGGAGAAAATAAAATAATTTGTGAAAGGCTTTAAATATTACTTAAAATACAGTTTTAAAGCTTTTCACAAATTATTTTATTTTCTCCTACACTCAAAATACATTTTAAGTGTTTCTTTTGTCCCACTTTATCAAGTGGTGTCTTTAGATATCAATTAAAATACATAGTTTTAAAGACTTAAATTGATAAAACAGGACAAAAGAAACACTTAAAATGTATTTTGAGTGCAGGAGAAAATAAAATTATTTGTGAAAAGCTTTAAAATTCTGTATTTTACACTTTAAAATATATTTTGAGTGTTTTCTTTAAATCGACTGAAAAAGCAACAATTCATTCAAAGTTTAAAATCTCAAAACTGATAAATGCAGAGAAAAAAATGAGCCTATAGTGCCTTTGCCTTAAACCTTTATTTAAGCAATTCTTTAAACAATAGGATCAAACCCATCACTTACTTTGTGAATTTGGCATGTGCGAGGGCCCTGGAAGAGAAAGCAAAGCGTGAAAAACATAGACTCTTCTCAGGCACTCAAGAAAAAGACATTGTTGTCATTCCACATAATTACACAAGTTGCTTTCTGAGTCTATATGCAGTGGCGCTTGCCTCGGCACGTATGACGCTACAGTTTCAAGTGTTGTGTGTGTGTGTGTGTGTGTCTGGAAGGACCTCATCAAATGTTCTTTACATGTATTTCACGAGTGCTCTGGGATGCTGTTAACTTTTTCTAATGAAGGCTGGAAGCTCGGCGTGGCGTATGAGCGCAGGTGAGCCCCCGCCACCTGTTGTTCTGTGTCCTGCAGGGCCAATTAAAGGAGCCACAGAGGACCAGAGACGCCTCACCCAATACCCACAATCCCACAGCAGAGGCACAATCCACAATCCCGCGTCAGACCTCCCTCTCCCGAGAGACCAGTACACCGCATGTACACACGGAGCCCCGGCAGCACTATGTAGGCTACGCATTCAAAATATGAACTCCAATTCATATTTCAAATACTTGTGTTCAAAAGTTTGAGGCTGGAAAGATTTATCTATACATTTTGTTTTTATAAGAAAATCACTTTACTTTAAAAATAGTCTACAATAGTAATTTTTTTTTTTTATTAATTTATTCCTGTTGTGTTAATTAATTTTTAGCATCAATACTTCTGATCTTTTAGAACATTATCTAATATGCTGATTTGGCTTCAAGAAAAAATGTATTGATTATGCAATTATTGTTAAAAACAATTGAGCTACTTAACAGTTCTGTGAAATCTGTGCTGCACTTTTTTAAGATTCTGATGAATAGAAAAAAAAATATTTATTTAAATGTTTTTCAACATTATAAATTTCATCACTGTCACTTTAACATTTTAAAATGTAAGTTTAACAGTTTTAGTAAACTATAATAGGACATTTTTATAGGAGCCTGATAAACAGGGTTTCTGCAGGTTTCAGCAAGTTAAATCATTAAAGACATTTTTAAGACCATTATGAATAAAATTTTAGACTCACACAGGGCTAAACGCCAAGGAGTTTTTCAAATGGCCCAGTTGGAAAAGATTTTAATTTGCCCTATGAAACTTTTTAAATAATTTAATAAATGTAATAATGCAAGAATAATAATTTAATAATTAAAAAACAAAATATTTTAGTTACTTCTGAGCAAAATATATTGAATATTGTGTCAAAACAAACAAGCTCTAGTTATATACATACACCTTTTTTCAACAAAACCTTTCTTAAAAATAGATATATTTTTAAATGATTTAAAGGTTTAAAAACTATAATAAACTAAATGTATGCACAACAGTCTGTCCAGTCCAGTCAGTTTCCTCAGCAGTAAATACACATGGAGAAATTAAACAAATGTTATTGTAAGGAAAGTAATTAAACCATTATGGTAAATAGAGTTAAAAATTACATGCTTAAATAAAAAGTTGGAATTGATGAATTGTTGGTGATTGAATAGGTGTTGGCCAGATTGGGTAGCTATACATGAACAAAGGAAAATTAAGACCTGTTTAAAAAAAAAGACCCACAATACAATATTTTACTAAATGTAAGACTTAAGGTCTAAAAATTTGTATTTAAGATATTTTAAGACCCCACGGAGACCCTGATGAAACAGAAACATCACCTTGATTTGTTTTTCTATTAAACATTTTTTCAAGGTTTTCCAATAAAAAATACATATTTTATGTATTTCATTTCTTTCAGTTTAAATTTATTATTATTATAAAGGTTCAAATGTAAAGATCAAAACCCGTTCAATTAACTTGAATCATGAAACTTCAATTATACAACAAATTATTAAGAGTTTAATTATGAAGATTTTTTTTATTTAACCTTTATGAACTCCATAAAAAACATGAAATTATGTTTCATCATATTCTGTTTTAATCCTGTTTAAATTAAACCATGGAAGAACAACTGCATTATTCATTAAAATTAATAAAAATAAAAATGGAATGTTATATTTAATATTAATTTGAAAACTTCTCATAGCTGTGATTCTAATGGAACCCTATTCGATTCTATATTCAAACTACATGCCGTTAGTTGATAGCTAAAAGTGAACGTCAAGCAACCGTTAACAAAGAAAGCAATGGCAATAAGGGTGAGAAGCACGTAAAAGCTCTTACTCTTTGGGAAAGGGGATTGGTTGAAGCAGGCTGGCCAGTGCTGGTCTCCAGTCATCATAGTCGGATCTGCAGAGAAAAAAGGCCAGATGGAGAAATTAGAGATTCAGAGACAGGAAGAAAATAAGAATCTTATGTAAGATCGACCAGTGAAAGCTGAAACCTCTGAGGCTCTGCAAACGGATGCTTCACAATAGGATCAGGTGGAGGTGGGAAAGGCTAAAAACAGATTCAGCTCAATGAATCTGTTAGAAATAGGCAGACTGGCCTAAGGTTACGCCTGTGTGTCGGTATAGTGGAGTTGGCTTTTTTTTTTAGATCCAATAATGCACATTTATACACAATGTGGGAGAATTAGCAGTTTTGAAATAGAAATAAACAAAAGTAGCATAGCTTTTTCTGTAAGCTAAATATTTAAACAACTAGCACAACAAAAACAAAATACTCCTCTATTTATGTGACTCAAATAGCAATAACATGTAAATAGCATTTAATTTTAGCAAATGAGGTGGGTTTTTTTTTAAAGATGATTTATATTTCAACTTCAATAAATTACACACAGAATATATATTTTTGATTACACAGATTATATATTTTGTATTGTATAAATTAATAATTATGTAGTAACATTATTATCAGGCTCCTTGCTATTTAGTTAACAACTATTTCAAAAGTAAAGTTGGATTGTAGTTCAATTGAAAGACATGTGGTATACAAACATTTAAAACACTACATATGATACACACTTTAATATTGAATACTTTATTAATTATACTACAGTAATTAAGTGATGCACTTGCTTTTTATTTATTAACTAATATTAATTACAATAAATTGAAAGTAAAATATCCATACACACAGACACACTAGGGATGCTTATAATAGCTGATTAACCGTTAAGCGGAAGAGTGCGTTTTTAACCGATTAATGGTATCAGTTAAACAATTAAAAAATGATTATATATTTTTTAAGTTTGGCTGCATTAGGGGGAAGACCACAGCGAATGTATTTTTTGCGTTGAGAGTGGCATCTTTTGAATGGTTTACTAATGGCAGAGAGCGGTTTGCGGCACCCTTCGCACCACGCGTTTTTGCTATTGTGCGCTGTGTGCTTACAGTTGAAAAATGTCTAAGCAGAAAAAGCGTGTTATGTCAATCTTCAATCAAGTGAAAGCAGGTGAATGAGGCGGGGTTTCTGTTGATTACATGCAAATTTTCCGTGGAGCATCAATTTGGGGTAGCCTGCTTTTTTTATTTGACGTAAACATATGATAGGATTCAGTCAGTGTTTTTATTTTGTAATCTAAACTTGTCATTTAAGTAAAAACAATCTAGAGCAGGGCTATTTATTTTAATCTTTTTATTTAGTTTATTCTGTTTTTCTATGCTGTTGGAAACAATGCAGGTGTGTAAAGATGTTCTGTTGTTAATATATTTTTGTATGCTGTTGTTCACATGTTAAAATAATTCAGTATTTTAAAATGCAATATTTATTGTGTCAGACACAAAATACACACATGAATTATTATTTTTATTAAATAATAATTTTTTATTAAACTAAAAATGTAAATTTTTATTAAAGTTAACCGTTAATATTAGGTTAATGAGCGGTGGTTGTCGGTTGGCAAAATTAAGCAAAACGAGCATCCCTAATTCACACAATTTTTTTGTGAAGCCAACACATAGACATAGTGTAGCTGACTTGATTGAAATTAGAGCAGACAGTAGACAGAATGCTCTTTTACAAACTCATCAATGAACAGAAAATGTATTTAGCATTATTTATTTCCATAAAACTGGATGAAAACCTATAAATTTAAAGTAGAATAATAACTGAAGGATTCTTACAGCATCTTGAGAATGAGGGCGAAGCATCCCAGCACTCTGTCGGCGTGTGCAGGCAGCTGGATGGACAGGGCGTTGAGAGCAGGACTGACCAGCAGACAGTCGATCAGGTTGGGCTCGCTGTCGCCCTCTGCAGGGGCCTTGCGCAACGTGTTTGCAGTGTTGTTGTTGCGCTCGAGCTCGACCAGGATCTCACTTGAGTTCACGATGGAAGGTGGAGGTGAAAGTGGCAGGGCAGGCGGTGGGGAAAGGGTGGTGTTCGGCGGTGGTGTCGGTGGCTCAGTCCGCAGCAGACGCATGGGCATGGGTGGCTTCCTATCGCTTTGCTGCTGACAACCGTTTCGGATTTCCTTGAGGCTGGGAGAGTTGTCCCGACTAATAGAAAGAGATATAAATAAGAACGACATATGTCATTTCAGATTTTTATATGCCCTGCCAAAATTTTCACTGGCCTCACCAAAACAATAGCTAATAGCTAAAAAGTGCTCACAATATTAAATCAGATAAGAGGAACCGGAAAGCAATATGGTGTTTATAACATCACAGAGAAGGTAGCATTTAAAGGCTTAAAAACACAAACTTTCTTGATTCTAAGACAAATTAAACTGTTGTGACAAGGCAGCACTGGCCTGATCGGGCCAGTAACAATCCAGTCCACAATTCTGTGTGAAGTTTGCATGTTCTCCCTGTGTTGGCGTGAGTTTCCTCCTGGTGCTCCGGTTTCCCCCACAGTTCAAAGAAATGCGTTATAGGTGAATTAACTAAATTGGCTGTAGTGTATGAGTGTGATTGAGAGTGTATGGGTGTTCCCCAGTACTTAGTTAAAGCTGTAAGGGCATACACTGCGTAAAACATATGCTGGATAAGTTGGAAAGCCGAAGGAAAATATATGAATGAATGAATGAATGAATGAATGAATGAATGAATGAATGTTATTTTAGCATTAGTGGAACTGTGTTAGTTTTTATTAATGAAATACATTTTGTTATGTCAATTTGTTATGTTTTATTGAGATGTAATGAATGTGTGACATTATATCACATCACAATCATATTTACATCTTTTTTTATTTAAAAGAAAAACATTAAAACAAAAACAGAAACACAGAAAACAAATAAGGAGACGATAAAAAAAATAAAGGTGGGGGGAGTGGGTACAGGTGGCTTTTATTAGTGACAGATAATTCTAGATAAGACATAAGGAAGAAAATGTTGAGAATACAGCTAATCCATAGAAGGCATGCACCAGATCCTCATTATGACAATGGTTTGTTTAAATAAATCTTTGGAAATCGGGAAATATGTAGATAGGCCAAGTTAGTGTCAATTTATTTAGTCTTTTCCTGTTTCATTTAGTAAATTGCTGAAATCTGAATTTGAAATAGGATATATAAAGGTTTTTTTCCATTCTTTTTTTATAAACATTTTTATAACTAACTATTTTTTTGGGTCACACTTTATTTTGATGGTCTGTTTGTTGAATTTAAGTTACATTGCATCTACATGCCAACTAATTCTCATTAGATTATAAGTAGACTGTTAGGGTTGGGGTTAGGATTACAGTTAGTGTAAGTTGACATGTACTTGCAAAGTTTCTAATAGTCAGTAAATGTCTGTTGAAAGAGCAGTATCAACAGATAGACAGTCTACTAATACTAAAACGGACCATCAAAATAAAGTGTTACCATTTTTTTTTATTAAACTTAATGAAATTTACAATTGTTTTTGGCAACTACAATAAATAAAGTAAGTGTAAAAAGTGTTCAACACCACTCTATTCATATATCTGTTTTATCGGGTATACAATTTTCATAATACATTACGGATTAACCAGATCCTTTCATTCTACATTTGTTAGAAATATTTGTATAGTTGTTCCAGGCTCTTTCTATGGAAATTTCTATATTTGCATTGCAGGCATACACAAAAGCCTACAATGTCATTTGCTACAACGCCACAGAATTTGAAAGCCATTATTTGACTAAAAACTAGTCATCTGATTCAGAAGGGATGACAAATGAAACACGCAATGACCACACCTTTAAATGTGCGCCTTTAAAACATCCCTAAACTGTAGTTATGGAAATTTAAGCCATTAGAGAGTGAACGAGATCAATAAAAAATGATGCAAGGAAGCCTGGGGAGTGATTTTAGACACATCTCATTCTCTTGAGTCATCATGAGTCATGGAATCTTTTGAAAATAGTGCCTTATTCCTCTCAGGTGGGTGAACCACGGCCCAGAGGCCCAAAATGATCACACAAAGAGGACAAGTGAGACTCAATAATGTCACTTCAACCACGTCACTATTGTTTGCCGCCAAACATCCAGACCAATACAAGCAAATGGAAATGAAAGTGAGTATTTTAGGTAGATATGATGCATTTGTATCGGCAAATATGATTCAGAGAAATGTTTTGAGCTCAAGTCTTTGGGGTAAACACATCTCATGGGCTGGAAAGGCAGAGAATCGGACGCACCTGTTGATGAACTCTTCATAGCAGGAGTAGATGGCAGCCAGGCAAACCGCTACGAGATTTGGGAGAACCCGAGGATGAGGGCACTGTCCGGTGGGACCGTGCATGCTACAATCACAACATGTGAAGAAAAGGTCAGGTTAGCATAGCTTCTGTGTTTGAGAATGACAGCTAAAAGAAAACAAAGCTGTAGCAGGAAGTCTGCGCATGGGTTTGGTCCTAAACAGGCTATTAAACTGACACAATCTGACAAATAAAAAGATTTTAGTTTGTGGACATAATATGAAGGTTTGTTCAATGAGCATAAGCAAAGTGGAGCTATAATGAGGTAACATTGTGTCATAATTAGTCGCAATGCAATAAGATTATATAATATAAAAGAGATAGATCACACCAAACTTGTATTCTTTGCTGTTAATTTACTAAATGCAAGATGTAGGAGACTACTTTAGTCAGTAGAAAAAATAAATAAAAAGATTTTTAGGTGAAATTATGTTTTTTTTGTGACTCATAAAATGTATCAATGGTTAACAGCACAAAAGAAAAATATACAGGCCAAACAAAATTAATACCTATCGTTTCTGATGATATACTTAGGTATTACAAAACATTTGTATCAGGGTTTCTGCATGTTTCACAAAGTCAAATTTAAGACTTTTAAAGACTGTATTTTTGTGTGAACTATTTAATATATCTGCACAGTTGTCCAAATTAATGTCCTGTGAGTGTTTTATAACAGATGCGCAGCCATACAGGAGGATATAAAATAAACTTGCATATGAGCTTCAGAAGCGCTCTAGTGGAGCTGTTCACCGTTTCTGTCAGCGATCTGCAATCTCAATCGCCATCAGATCATCACATTTCAACAGATTTAGGGTGCTTTACTGTATTTTACATTTGTCTATACATTTTTTAATAGTAGAGATTTAATAGTAGATATTCAATCAGTCCAGTTTAAAGCAGAAGCTGGCCTTTGCAATATCCCTGTTGACCTGTGGTTCTCTTTAAATCTGTGTATGTTTTTCAAAAATATATATGAAATGTTATATATTTATTTATTTATTTGTTTATTTTTTTATCAATTGGGTAGCTTAACATAAAGGAAAAATAAGACCTGTTTAAAATTATTTAAGACCTACAACATCACCATTCAGTGAATTTAAGAATTTTTAAGGGCTAAACTTTGATTTTGAAATTGAAGGCATTAAGACTTTAAGACCACGTGTATTTTTATTTTTATTTTGTATTTGATACTCACAGTAACACAGTAACCAAGGATGAAGGTTTCTGCTAAAAATTATAAACATTAAACATTGTCATGATAAACTGTTTATATGTTATTTTAAACGGACAAAATTGTCGACAAATAATGCTTTTTGATTATTATTTAAAAAACTGAGGTGCATTAATTCAAATTAATGAGGCCTATGACCAATCAGGTCCAAAAATAAAAACTAAATCCATCCTAATAGAAAGAAAACAAGATTAAACATTGAATCTTGCATATGGTAATAATATATCATAACAAGCCATTTTAAAAAGCCACTCATATTACTGGGACTTATACAGAGTTGTTTTCATTACTACACTGTTTTGCTGGCAGGAGTCTGTTTAAATAAGGAAACGAAAAAAAAGAAAGAAATGTCACTCACCTGTGAATGAACTTCTTGACCACTTCCATGCCGGCGTTAAGCTCATTCAGAGCCAAAATATACTCCTGAGTAAAGAGACGGAGTCTGGGGCATTTCCCGAAGTCCTGGAACAAAACAAAAGACAAGGAGTGTTAGAAGATTAAGGGAGCAGATACAGTATGTGTGAATTCAAGAGTATGGCTAGTGAAATTTGAGCACCCACCATGTTGTGTTTAAGGATTCTCTGAACCACAGGAGTGAACACTTCAATCACCACCATTGACCGAGGACGCTCTCTACAGTGCTGCGCAGCGGAACACAGAGCATAATTATACGTAAACCATTAGAAGAAATAACTTGAGAAACTGATGATATCAAAGAATAACATTACACAACGCACTACCATTCATATGTTTGGGGTCAATCATAATATTTTTATGTTTTTGAGTCTCTTATACTCTTCAGGGCTGCATTTATTTGACTATATATAAAATATAATAAAACTGGAATATTTGAAATATTTTTATAAAATAAAATATATATATATATATATATATATATATATATATATATATA
>CAIGQZ010032545.1:6684894-6748808 GCA_903798205.1 Danio tinwini
ATACATACATACATACATACATACATACATACATACATACATACATACATACATACATACATACATACATACATACATACATACATACATACATACATACATACATACATACATACATACATACATACATATAGGGGTGCAAGATAAGAAAAATCTGATTTTCTTAATATTTTATATTTCTGTGATAAATATTGCAATACGAATACAGTTTCTAAGATAGTTTGAATAGCACTATTTGATGGTTTTCTGGGGAGTCTAAACAGTAAATCCAAAGTAAGAATCTTTTTTGCATATGGATAAATCATATAAATTTATATAAATACATTAATTAAATACAATTCTATAACTTCTGGTCAACTATAATTCAGACTAAGCATTGCATATCCTGCGATGTGGTGACTATTTGGATATCAATGAAGAAACGATATATTGTGCATATATATATATAAAAAGAAAAATTACAACCAACAATATAAAATATATTTATTAAATAAAATGATAATAACAATAATAATAACAATAATAATAATAATAATAATAATTGAGAACCCTTCTATTTACCTTGCAGAAGAATTCGCACAGGTCAGGGGGAGGGTGGTTATTCTCCAGCAGGGGTGCGATGGCCTACAGACAGATTTGAACCATTAGTCACCTTCCTCACATACATGAAGAGTCTTGCTGCTTTTTCAGCCATGCTTTAAGGAAGTGTGCAACCTTCAGTGCCTCATCCAGCACATCTGTGCATTCAAGCTGTTTCTATGGCAGTTCGCTCCATTTTCAAATCAATTTTATTCTAGAGCATGAGCCTCAAGATAGATTACGTAACCCTGCCTTTGTTAGCAATGGAGTTTAACACGCTCTTATGTGAATGCGACATGCGTCTTCATATTTTCTAAGTTACAAAAAAAAAAACTAAAAGCAGCCCCACTCACCACAATGATGTTTTCGTGGTCCTGAGCGCTGAGGTTAGTATTCTGGGAAGGAAATGACACAAAAAAAAAAGGTTGAGAATTCATTGGCCAGCAATGCCGTAGCTAAACAGCTCAATCCCTGTTTTTAAAATGTTCAAACCCTTTTTGGGAAAGTCTGTGTGATTCAAGGATACATCAGCCATTTGACTGGAAGTCCTTTTTAAAACATTCACATGCTCGCTATAGGTGGGATTCAAAGATATAATCTTCATCTGCAAATCAAAGTGCAGATGCAACTGATATTTCCCTATATGCAAACACTGGAGGTCTTTGTTCTGAAGAAGTTCACAGCATTGCCATGTGAAAAAGAAAGTCTAGCTAAACCACAGCTACATGCACACACGCACAGGTAACTCTTGTAAACTGATGAAACTCAAAAAGAGATGCAATGTACACCTCAATTCACAAATGACACTCATAATGGAAAGGAAAACAGAACGTTGCACAAGATCTGACAATGGTTTTTTGTACTTGCCCAAACATTATACAATAAAAATATTTTGGAAATAAAATCCTCTAGATTTGAAAATGTAATATAGATGTTTTTTTGTAAAATAGTTATTTGTTAATATATTATTAATAGGATAATGGCTTTCTATTTGAGGTGCTTTTCACTTGACCGTTTACTCTTTTGACTAATTTTATTGAAAGAAAACTAATTTTTTTGAACATTAAAAATAAAGAAATACAATAAAACTAGGCATGGGATGATAACTGGTTTCAAGGTTTACTACAGTATGGAAAAGTCAAGGTTTTAAAATTGCAAAAATGTTCTGTTATACCACTCCTAAGGTAATTGTAAGGGTTTTTTTTATTTCCACCAGGGGATACACATCCTGAGGCCCTCAGACTATGCAGCACCACTGATTCGATCCATGACCAGCAACGAGATGATCCCAAGATCACCAAGAACACGAGATGTTCTCATAATTCTGGACCAGGCCGTATTCTGAGCAGCTGCTGTGGTGGTCATGGAGGAGTGGAGAGCATGAGACTGATTCCTGTGACGCTCCAGGGACAGACGAGTCTTCGCTGAGGTCCAGCATTCTCCAGCCTCCGGCGCCTAGACTGCATCTCTGCACAAGACGTTTGGCCATAGAAGAAATAGTAATGCCCAACTGAGCCTGGTTTCTCTTGAGGTTTAATTCTTCACTTTCGCCAACTAGTAAAGTTTTTTCCTCGCTGCTGTCGCCACTGGCATGCATGGTTTGGGATCTGTAGAGCTGTGCATCGATGGAACTGCTCTTCAGTGTTTGGACTCTCAGTAGTGATTATTATACCACACTGAACTGAGCTAAACTGAACTGAACTTAAACACTGAAAACTGAACTGACACTAATTCAATTTACTATAATCTTCTATGTGAAGCTGCTTTGACACAATCTACATTGTAAAAGTGCTATGGAAATAAAGGTGAATTGAATTGCATTTAATTTTTTTATGTTTTTTTATGTGTTTTTTAAATGTATTTTCAAAACTAATAAAGACAACAGAAGTCAATGATTTATTTTAATTATTAAGTCTGACATGTTTACCGTTTCAAAATATTATAAATGTTTCCTAAAAAATGTATTTTGTTTAATGGAGGAAAAGGTTTTTTTAACCCAGTCATTTAAAAAGAACTTATTTTAGAGCGGTAATCACAATTACTTATCCACTTTTATCCAAGGTTATCATACTGTCAGAAACGTCTGATAAAGCCCATGCCTAAATGAAACTACATTTAAATTTATAAAAATATGAACTCAACAAGAATGCATAAGTTGAAAATAATATTTAATAATGCAATTTTAGAGTATTTTTATTTACAATTTTAGAGTACCTCTTAAATATGACAAAAATGTCATTTTAATAATTATATACTGCAGACTTATTATTATATATATTTTTTATTTTGTGCAAAAAAATTATTTAAATATCATATACGATAATCATATCCGAAATTCCAAGTGAATAATATAGTGTAGAAATAAAACATATGGGGGATTTGGTAACTATAACCACTTCAAAAAGTAAAAGCTAACTTATCCTCAATAGAGAAAAGTATGCACTCAACAAGAATGTATTAATTAGGGGAAAAAACAAACAGTTTAATGTATTTTGTGCACAAATGGTTTAAATGTAAAATACCTATATGATAATCCTATTTGAAAGTCCAAGTGAATGATATAGTGTTTAGTGTAGAAAAAAATAGTTTTGTAAGTATAACCACTTCAAAAAGTAATAGGTCAATGGAAAAACAACAATACATTTTTTATAATACACACTCAACAAGAATGTATTAATTGGCGAAAATAACAGTTTAAATGTCAAATATGATATATACCTATTTGGTAATCATATTTGAAAGTCCAAAAGAATGATAAATTGTACAAATAAAAGGTATTTTTTATTTGATATATTTTCTAAGTATAACCACTTCAAAAAGTAATAGCTCATTTATCCTCAATAAGCTGCATTATTATCCATAGCACATGCTGCACACCACTGATCAATATTATTTGCTACATAACACACAGAAACACATGTATATATACATACACTAATGCTACATTCCGCATAGGGCATCAACCAAGAGTGGCCAACTATCTTTGGAGTCTCTGTCAAAAAACAAAGTCCCCCATACAAATCGATTGTGAACTGTAAAGTGAAAGTAGAGCACACACTGTAATCAACTATGTATGTGATGTATTTCTCCCACATGTGCTATCCAAACGAACTGCTGTGGTTAGATCAAATACTTGCAATTAAATGGTTATTTAATCATTGTGACAAGTCTGTTGGCTTAAGAACACCAGTCACAGCTAATTAAAAAACAAACAACTAATAATCAGCATATAATGAGTGTCGTACACTGTAAAACATGCTTTCAACACAATTGATTTTGTGTTGGGACAACATGAAGAAATGGTTTACATAGTAGTTTTTTTACAAATTTAAGTGGATTTAACATGAAACAATCAAGTTGTTCCCCAAAAAACTCAAGAATGGGCTTTATGCAGAGCTAGTGTTTTTCAGCCAACATTAAACTTCCGATAAAAGCTTAATGTGACTATTTTTTAATTTTTATAAGGTTCCTTTTACAGCATGATTGTTGTAATGTAATAAAAATAGAATCAGTTAAACAGACTCATTTAACTGTTCAAAGACAAAACGATATGAAAGACTGTGCTGAGTAGCAGAAGGCTAGCGCAGAAACTCCATTGAAAATACTGGGATAACATAAATGTTCATATTTTAAAGACATGACAAGGAAAATGAATTTAATGCAGAGCTTGTTATCTGTTCTGAGACCCACTTTATATTGCAGATCTATCAGGCAGTGAGGATCATTGATTTTTGAAGAAATCAGATCTTAAATGTGGCGATATGTACTGATTAGAGAGTTCACGGGAAGCACTTGGGCACTGACTGAAAATGAAGTCCCTGTGCATTGTGTTGTTTAGCTTATTTCAGATAAGTAGTTCGAACAAACAGTAAACTTAATATTTTGAGAATACCTCAGCCAGGAGGGTGGAGATGATGTGCAGCGGGGCTTGATGGATGGACTCGTCCTGCAGGGGTGAAGTGAGAGCCATGTCCACTAGAGAGCGGATCTCCTTCAGAACAACATCCCAGCGGCTCGGGTTATTCAGAACCTTGCGGTACTTGTAGATCTTTTTCTGCAAATGAGTCACAAACACCTGCCTTTTACTGGTGCAACCAACAGTTATGAAACTGACACACATTTGATCACCAGAATGCAGCAGTAGTCGCATTCTGATTATATAACTGTGTGAAGTGTCACAACAAATTTTATTTAGAAATGATGGGTTTGAAGATGGGCTTATATTCGATTTGATTGATTTTAGTTAGTTTACAACCACACAGGCTTAATTTGGCAACACTTTTACATGATTAGATCACAATTCATGGTATTAACAAACTATTAATTAACACTACTAGCTTAATAAACTACTAATTAGCTGTTTATTAATAGGTAATAAGGTAGAAGTTGGGTTTAGGTTTTGGGTAGGATTAGGGATGCAGAAAAAGATCATACTTTAGATCAGTGTTTCTCAACCACGTTCCTGGAAGACCACCAACAGTGCATGTTTTGGATGTCTCCTTTGTCACAGCGATCACAGGTCTTTCAGTCTCTGCTAATGAGCTGATGATCTCAATTAGGTGAGTTTGTTTAAGACATGGAAAATGTGTAGAGCTGGTGGTCCTCCAGGACCATGGTTGAGAAACACTGCTTTAGAACTACTAATAAACAAATAATTTCCTAATAATAAGCAGGTAATAAGTCAGTACAGCATGAATTGGGACCTAAACTAAAGTGTTACCCTTTCAAAAACAGCCCTTTCACTTTCTTACTAGTTAATTTTTTTTGTATAACTGTAGATTGTTTTGTATTTTTAATGTCATTTAAACTTTTCCATCACTCTCAAAATATGACTGGAAACTACTTGACGCATACAACTTTTTGCTTACAAGTGAGGTTTATTGTTTCCTCTACACACATCTCAAATTTCATATCAAGGATGAGCTGCACTCAGATGTTTGTCTCCTTGATAACCATTAAAATCTGATAAACATGTAATGGAAAAAACGTTTTTTGATGGAAAAGATGTCACAACTGAGATCACAGTTTAATATATGTTTTACTTTCAAACATACTTAAATGTGAAAATGACAGTGCTGACTTCTGAGAAAAATCTTTTCACATAATGTGACTTGATTGAACATGATGTACAATAAAAATTGATGTTTATAGTTTCCTTTAAACGTCATCTCTCGATTCGACTTGGCTGTCTCCTTGGTAACTTAATATATACTTTTATAAATCTTTATTGGGGAAAAACAGTTTTTAATGAAAATGACGCCACAACTAAGGTCATAAACTGTGTAGACAAAAAACAACATTAATGTAAATGAATGTCTTTGAAAAACATTTAAATGTGAAAATGTTGCTGGTAATGTTTTAGCCTTGCTGAGGGCAATATCATAGCTGGCTAGTTTTATGTCAAATGCACATAATTGTGCATAATAAAACAAAATAACAACTTAACTAAATATGATGCACAATAACAAAATTGTAAAAGATATTTATACTTCATCTTACATACGTCAGTGACTTCTTTGTCTTGCTAAGGTGCTAATTTCACAGATAACTATTTTTATAAGATTAAAAAAACAATCTGACAAAGTTTATCTGGGCATTAAGCAGAAACTACTGCTCACAAGTTATGTTTATGATTTCCATTATATAGATCTCCTTTTACATATCTTCAATGACTTCTTAAAGACAAAGTATATAGTTTGTAAAATCATTATATAAAAAAATTCTGGTGGAAATGCCACCACAACTGAATTAAATAAGGAGAGACTAATGAACTTGTAGTAAACAGTGTAGAAACTAATATTAAGAGCGGAAAGTTGTCTCTGGTATCCCAACAAACTTAAAATACAGCATAGATTATATACAGCAGGGAAAATAAGTATTGAAAATGTCATGTTATTTCCTGGGAAGAATATGTTTTGACATTGAATTGAACCAGATTTTGGTATAAACCCAAACAATACAAACATAAAAATATAACAAAAAAGAAAATACAGAAATGTATTTAATACTTTATATAAAAGGATTTTTTGGTGATAGCAGATTAAAGACGCCTCTCATATGGAGAATGAAGTGACATGAATTGCTCAGATGTGAGTTTTCCATAAACTTCAACAGAGGTCTGTGAGTCTCGTCTATAAAATCTGATCTTTAATTTGTATTTTCCTATTGGATTCAAGTCAGGTGATTGGCTGGGCCATTCTACAGCTTGATTTTCTCTGAAAGCATTTGAGAGTTTTCTTGTCTGTGTTTTGGATCATTGCCTTGCTAAAAAGTCCACCAAAGGTTTCATCTTCATCATCCTGTTAATGTAGATGTTGGACTGAAGTAGCTAATATTAATTTACACTGAGGAAGTGCAGATGGTTGCTGAAGAATTACTGAGCTATTTAAACTGCTTTCTGGGCTTTCACTGTGTTTCTACAACTCCCTTTCTTTATGTGTTTAATACTTTTATTTCCCTGTGACATTTCATTTTATTATGCATAACTTCATTTGCAAACCAATTAGATTTGTTTTCTTTGCACATATGGATTTCTTTTTGTTGTTACCACCATCCAGGGAAAATCTCAAGTCAACAGCATCTTTAGAAATAGGTTTTCTGAGACATGTTGACGTGTTTAACGCTTATTTCTCCACTGTATTATACTATGCTGTAAATACCCCTTTTTGGATGGAAACAAAAACAGTTTTTCTGTGTCCCTTTAAATGCAAATACATTTTTGATTCGACAGTATCGATACACATGATATACCAAGCATAAACACATATGCAACAACACAATATGACCTTTAAATCTATTCACACAATAAAAGTTTCATTCTTCCTTTACAGAAAGAAAAATTCACACCGCAAAGCTAAAACTCTGAAATCATCTTTTCGATCATCAAAGGTGGAGTGTCTTAAGAACACCCACATACTTATAAAAATATACTCTCACTTTATACCATGCAAAATGTCATTACGCCAATGCTTTTTGCAAATCGAGCCTTCCTAGACATATAACCTTACCTTCCACTGTATAGAGTGAAACCACTGGTCCCGCAGATAGCTGTTAGCAGCCTGTGAGCGCACACAAACATTCACAAAATGAGTCAGAGTGTAATCGCAACATGGGTGTCATGAAACATGAGGGGGCTTGATGTACCTGCAGCAGGACTGTTCCTCCAGGGAAGCTGAGCTGGACACAGTATTTGGGAGCATTGTCCCAGGACAGCAGCTGCAGGTCTTCTATGGTGCTGTAGGACAGAGGGGCCTCCATGTATCCTGTGGGCTGCAGAAACAGGAAGAGACACGTTTAAGTTTGCAGAAAATGACTCATGGCTTTAACAACTCTTAAAATGAGCACTGTATACTGCATTTATAAAAGCTCTGATGGTATCGTCATTATAAGGGAAGGAGAAAAAGGTTTTGTTTGTCTTAAGAGAAAGTCTTATTTGTTATATTTTGGCTAGAATAAAAGCAAAAAGCATTTTAAGGTCATTTTTATTAGCCCCCTTAAGCATTTTTTTTTGATTGGCTACAGAACAAACCAGTGTTATACAACGACTTGCTAAAATTACCCAAATTAACCTATTTATGCCAATAAATTGCACTTTTAGCTGAATACTAGTATCTTGCAAAATGTGCCATTTATTTATTTGCATAAAATATCATATAGACATAATATGACAATTAATCTCTGGATGTCAACATATCATGCTTTCAAAGACGCACCGTCCAGTTCTTGATGCACTTTTTGATACTTCAGGTAAACTGTTTCAAAGGTCAGTAGAAAATGTGGTTGAATTTGAAATCAAATGGAGTGTACATGGTTCAGCATGGCAGAAGTAGCAGTTTTATAGTATTTCTATTAAAAGAATTACATTATTTTAATCATAACAGATGGAAAAAAACACAAAACTAATAGTCTTTTGTAGTAGTACTTTATTCCTGCTGTAAATGTATAGAATTTTAGAATAACCTTTATTCATTCTTCATACATTTGTTTAACAGAAATCATTATTTCATAGTGTTTCCAATAATACATATTACTTCCAGAGAAAATCATATACACACAGTTTAAATCAAAATGATTAACCCTCCTGTTAATTTTCTTTTCAAATATTTCCCAAATTATGTTTAACAGAGCAATGAAATTTTCACAGTGTAAAATTTCACAGTATTTCCTGTAATATTTTGTCTTCTGGAGAAAGTCTTATTTGTTTTATTTCGGCTAGAATAAAAGCAGTTTTTTATTAAAACTAATGTAATAGGTAAAGGTCAACATTATTAATCCCAAACGACTTGCCTAATTAATCTAAAGCAAGGGTGATCCCAACTTTTTCTTTTGAAGGGCTAAAAACCAAAAAACTTTTTGCTCAAACTTTTACATGAAAGTTGCCATGGTAATATCCTAATTTATTAAGATTTTAAAAAAAAATAAAAAAAAAGTTAATTGTCTTAATAATTAAATATATATTTTTTAGATCCCATAATGAGCTTTTTATTGATTGCTCATTGATGTCTTGTACATTGTCCTCTATCTTCGAGTGACAGTATTTACATTTTAAAAATCTGATTTATGCACAACGGTTAATTCAAACATTTTATTTCAGTTTGCTTTTTTGTAGCTTAACAATGAAACAAACAAACAAACAAACTAACGAAAGGTTACTTTAAATTAGAAATGACGATCTCTGTTAAAGGCATTCGCCCCAACCTTCTCCCTCTCATCTATTTATTTTGTTTTATAAGGAACTGAATATTTACATTTGTACTATTCAACATAGTGCTAATAGGACAGCCATTAAAACAGTCCTTTTGTGCTCTATTTTCAAAGTTTTTGATAAATGTAAAAGTCCTGCTTGTTTGTAATTGTAAGAATTTGATTCATACTCTTGTTTATTGTGTATATTTTATTCCTCATTTTTTGTGTTATTTACCTTCTATCACCGTGGCATTATTTTATTTTGTTTGTTCTATCGTCATGTATTTGTTGTTTTAGGCATAATAAAAAAAATAAATAAAAAAAAAAAAACCTTCTCCCTTTCTTCTTAGATGGGATGGCAGGTCAAATCAAAGGTTACCATGGGCCAACTTTGGCCCGCGGGCCCTATTTTGGGCATCTCTACCCTTAAGGCTGATTTATACTTCTACGTCAAGCACACACATATGCTCCGGTGCAGCCTTTGTGCAGTCGCAAAGCCTTCGCCATGGCTGAAGCTGACCTCTCAAAAAATTTCGCAACGACGTGTAGCGAAAGCTGAAAGCGAATGTTTTCAAATGTACAGTCTTGTGAAGGAGCTCCAGATGGAAAATTTTGTTTTGTGTTTACCTTATTAATAAAGTCGTTGCACGTCCATCGGTTCCCACCTCTGAATGAGCGAGTTTGAGCTACTTGTACATTAAGGTAGCGTTCAGAAAAAAAAAAAACACCAGCGAAGAAACGTGACACAGAGGAACATAAAAACCTAATGACGGCTAGCGTTTCGGAAGTGTTATTGCGGAGCAACACAAACAGCACGTAGAAGTATAAATGCATGTTCAAGGCAGGTGCCATGGTACGCATAGTATAAATCGGCCTAAACATGTCTAGTTAACCTAATTAATGCAGTTAAGCCTGTGAATTGCACTCTAAGCTAGTATCTTGCAAAATGACTTGTATAATATTTAAAATGGTTTAAAAAGACAAAAGAATTTATTTATTAAATCTACTGTAAAAAAATAAAACTCTGTTAAACATCACTTGGTGTTTTATGCTATATACAGTATGTTTCAATTAACCAATTATTTATTTTAGCCATAACAACCCTTAGCATTAAAACATTTTTGCTTCAGAAAACAGCATTAAGTTTCAAAGAAATCTGATGTTGCATCTTCTTATTCCATCAACAGACCTAGATAGTGGACAACGGTTTATAAATAAAACCTCACATTTCCTTCTGCATTCAGGCTGCAAATTTACAGCGAACTGATGGTTCCTCTTCTCTGTGATTTTCAAATGGCTACAGAAGCTTCTCAGTTTCCATTATTTGTCACACACACACACACACACACACACACACACACACACACACACACACGAGTCCGCTCATTTCTCAGTTCCACTCCTGACTGAAGTGTTGCTGGTCACATGACGTCAAATGTCAACAGGCTGTTCTCCATCTCCTTCCCTCTACAATAGCACACTGTGGCTCTTCCTTTATTAGCCGTCCCTCCCTCCTCCGCCGCCCGGCAACAGGCTCTTCCATTATTAGTGGCGCCCTCCCTCAGCTTCTTTGCACAAACAGGCTATTGCTTTATTTGCGCTGCTCTCCCTCTAGACTCGAACCAAACCACAGTTCCTGTATTTGTGTCAGCCACCCAGTTCAGCAGAGCAAACAAGCTGTTCCTTTCTTTGACTCGTCCTCTTTGCGTCTCTCGCTCTCTCAAACAAACAGGCAGCTCGTCTCTGTATAAGCCAATAAAACAGGCCTGTCTTTTATTTACATCCCCCACTCTTAGGTGGCTGTTCTGCATTGAGGCCATTGCACCCTCTGTTGCAGATCTCAGATTCGCCAACCTTTTTTAAGTGCCGGTGCATTCGTAAGTATAAATGTTCTTTATTGACATTAATGATTCCATGATGTATCTTTAAGATTCATTGCGCAATAGGCTCTTTAAAATCACTGAAATTGACTTCACAAGTCAAATTGGTTCATTCAGAAACCAAAAACAGTTCACAGATCTTCACTGTAAAAAAATGTTGGGTTCCACATTATCGATTTGTACTGGGACAACATGAAAGAATTAAGTTAGCTTATTAGCTCAAATTTAAGTGGGTTGAATATAAATTAAGTTGTTCACCCCACAAAAATATTTAACTATTGTGTTGTTTTAGCTTATTTAACGCAAGTATTTTGAGCAAACATAATTTTTTTTTTTGAGTGTTCTATGGCAAGGGTTTTCAATAAGGTCTAGAGGGTTCTAGGAAATATTTATAGGAAAAGTGTAAAAACACGAGAAATAATAATTTTATTAATAAAAAGAAAAAGAGTAAGTAAAAAAAAACATGCATCATAAATTGTATTAAATAAACATGTAAGATAAAATGGATGATTATTGTTTTACAAACCAAAATAGCGAAACCCTTTCTAAGTTTTTTGTGTAGGCTTATATTTTAGAGAACTGTAAAAATACTCAAAAATCTCTTAGTCAGTGTTTTCAAACAATTATATTTGATTTACCAAAATCAAACAAGTGCCAACTTTACATCCGTCACATCCATAACGAAGCTTTTCCTATATAAATGCAAAAATGTTAAATAAAATAAAATCACTCTTTCGGGTTGTGCAGTTTAATTGATAGAATTTCTGCAAATTATGTTGTATACTGTAAACATTTTTGGTCACAAAACATTTGTTTTGGATTATTTTCCTCATTTAAAGTACAAAACATGTTTACAGATGATACTTTTCTACTCCCATAACTCTGTGGTTAGTTTTGGAAAATATAAACTGATGTTTCAATATGAAGTTAACATATACTTTCTCTGTGAATTTATGTTTTGATTTTTTACTGCAAATATCACATCCATAACGCTGGAATTGATCGTAAATGAGTAAACAAATGAATAAATACAGTACTTAAAATAAGTAGAAAAAAAATACTGATGGAAATAAATAGACTACATATTTTTAAAAAACATTTGAGTTCATTAATGTTAGTGGGCGTCATGGTGGCGCAATGGGTAGCACGATCGCCTCACACCAAGCTGGTTCGAGCCCCAGCTGGGTCAGTTGGCATTTCTGTGTGGCGTTTGCATGTTCTCCAAATGTTGGCTTGGGTTTCCTCCAGGTGCTCTGGTTTCCCCCACAAGTCCAAAGACATGTGGGTATAGGTGAATTGAATGAACTAAATTGGCTGTAGTGTATGTGTGTGAATGGGTGTTCCCCAGTGCTGGGTTTGGCTGG
This sequence comes from Danio tinwini, assembly GCA_903798205.1. Taxonomy (NCBI): domain Eukaryota; kingdom Metazoa; phylum Chordata; class Actinopteri; order Cypriniformes; family Danionidae; genus Danio; species Danio tinwini. The sequence continues at coordinate 6,697,403 of CAIGQZ010032545.1, forward strand.
AAAGGCATCTGCTGCAAAAAACATATGCTGGATAAGTTGGCGGTTCATTCCGCTGTGGCGACCCCCGATTAATAAAGGGACAAAGCCGTAAAGAAAATAAATGAATGAATAATATGTTATTAATATATATAATATTTTTTCAGAGTATAAATTGGGTCTTTATACAAGAAATATTATTTAAATATAAATACACTACACTAAAAATACACTTACTATGGCCAATTTAGTTCATTCAGTTCACCTATACCACATGTCTTTGGACTGTGGGGGAAACCGGAGCACCCAGAGGAAACCCACGCCAACATGTGGAGAACATGCAAACGCCACACAAAAATGCCAACTGACCCAGCTGGGGCTCGAACCAGCGACCTTTGATCGTGCTACCCACTGCGCCACTGTGAGGCCCTTATTATTACATTATTATTATTATATATTAATAATATTTTTTCAAGTATAAATTGGGCTTTTACATAAGAAATACAATTTTAATATTACTGTCTTTAATATAAATAAGTCTGTTTACTTTTTTTATGAAGTCCCATGATGATGATGACATTGGAGGGTCTGTAGCATTTAAAACATTGTAAACCCCAATCACTGCTTCAAATATCATCATTTCATTCATAAAAAATATACATCTATGACATGGTACTACATTTTTCAAATAAATCAATCACAACTCCATTAGCAGGCTTGTGTATAATGGAGAATGTGCCACACGTGAAGCAAAACAAGTTCCCGTAAACGCCAGAAAGCCAGATAAACGACTTAAGTCTAGTTATCTCTCATAAAATCGTGGTAAATCTCTCACCATGAGACTTTTTCTTTGTAATAATCTACAGCATGGTGCAACCTCTTTAAAGGTTGTCATGGCTACGATATCCTGTATGACGATGTGATAAGTGAACTTGCACCGAGCTTGACGTTCAATCTGCTTATCTTCATGTCACTTGCTGTCCTCTCTCTCTCTCTCTCTCTCTCTCTCACTATCCTTCCTTCTCGTTCCAAGAAGTCCTCTGATTCTTTCTTTCTTCTCATTCAGCCTGTTTTTCATGGTGCAATTTTTCCTTAAGGAGGAGTTGAATAGCTCTTCTCTCACCATTGCTATGTTGCCATGGAAACAAAGAGATGAAATAAAGACATATGTTTTTTTTTGTTGTTACCAGGGAGATCCAGATGGAAAACGATGTGGAGAAAAACATCAGCGTGTTCAGGTAGTGTCTCTATAACTGACAAACTGATCTGAGAGAGCTCCTGTCAGCACTGAAGCCACTAAACCGTGAGAAAAGTGTCGGTTCCTCAAGTCACTGGTGATGTTAAGCAGACGTAGAGTGGTCAATGTAATGATGATATGTAAAATAATGGCATACGGATTAATTTGTCCATTATGATATCAAATAATAAATGTTCCTAACAGCTGATTTAAAATGTTTCAAACCTGACTGACAGCACTATTGATGGAGAACACAGAATTTGCTACTATTTTTATAAAAATAAAATTAAGTATTTGTGTCGATAAGGCTAATTCATCTCTAAGTATTTCATTAAATTGCATTAGTCTAGAATCACATATATTTTGGTCATCTGACATCAATGCATCTAGTTATCGATTTCATTATGTATAAACACAATATTAGGCACGAAATAGTCTACACTGTGGCAGGATTAGGAGTGCAATATTTTGATTTTATTTGTAAATAATGGAATTATTTTGGGAGAAGGATATTGGTCAAACTATTGAAGAAAATGACTGGGACATTGTATGTGGTAATATATACCCGAAACGTACCTCTCTTGGGATCCATGAGCTCAATTTAAACATTTTTAATAGGATATATCTTACACCAATAAGTATTAAATAAATGTTTGCCAATGCCACAGACTTGCGTTTTAAATGTAAAAAAGATAAAGGTATATGCATTCATTGTTTTTGGGACTGTGTGTGGCAAAATTATGCCATTTTGTAAGAAAATACTGGAATAGGTACTGGAAAATGTTCTCAAGCTAAATTTTGGTATGACCCCAGCTTTGTATTTATGAAATCTTATTGTGAACAATCTGTTTGAAAAAGATGTATTACAGTTATTTATTGTCCTGGTATATTTAGCTAAAAAATGTATTTTGCTACTTTGGTCTGCATCACAGGCTCTATCTTTCAAAATGAGGATATCACAAATTGCTACAAAGCTACCATAATTTTTTTTTTTTTTACCTATGACAAACATAAAAAAATCTGGCAGATTTTGGTCAATTTGGTTTTCCCTTTAGGAATACATAAAAGAGCTCTCTTAAATTAACAGGAACCTTGTTATTTATTTACAATTTTTGTTTAATCTCCACTTAAAGATTGCTCTAATTGATTGTACTTCATTTCTTCATTTCTATCTATTTATTTATATTTATTAATATAAATTTCTTAGTTATTTTTATTTTTAAGACTGTACACTCTGTAACATTTATATATTTTGATGTTAATAATTTGTGAATGTGGGCATACAATAAATAAAATAAAAATAATAAAAATAATGGAATTATTCTTCATTCATTCATCCATTTTCTTTTCGACTAGTCCGTTTATTAATATGGGGTCACCACAGTGGAATGAACCGCCAACTTATCTAGCAAATGTTTTATGCAGTGAATGCCCTTCCAGCTGCAACCCAACACTAGGAAATTAATGGAATTATATTATTTTAATCATAGCAAATTATAAACAAGTAAAACTCTAGAAGTAAATGCTTATTTTGTACTTTAATTTATTTAAAATGTTTTTTTCATTATTAATTTTGAAACTTCTTTCAAATTATTGTAGTTGGTACGATTAGTATTAGAACGATTGGTCACTTATGCTCACCAGGGCTGAATCTTATTATTAAATCTATTATTACTACAACTATTTTAATTTATTTAAAAATATAATTTATTCCTGTGTTATCAAAGATTTTCAGCACCACAACTTCACTCGACAGTGACTCCACATGAAAGAAAAAAACAAAAACAAGACTAGAGATATTATTGATATTAATATTCATTCATTTTCCTTCAGCTTTGTCCTTTATTTAGCAGAGGTCACCACAGCGAAATGAACCACCAACTTATACAGGATATGTTTTACACAGAGGCTGCCCTTCCAGCCACAACCCAGTATTGGGAAACACCCATAGATTCATTCACACACTCGTGCACTATGGGCAATTTAGTTCATTCAATTTACCTATAGCGCATCATGTGTTTGGACTGTAAAGGGAAACCGGAGCACCTGGAGGAAACCCACACGAACACGTGGAGAATATGCAAACTCCACACAGAAATGCCAAATGGTCCAGCTGGGACTCGAACCAGTGTCCTTCTTGAACCGTGCAGCCCATGATATTAATATATTAATTTTAATAATTGACTGTATAATTATTATCATATAATTTATTTCTGGGTTGACAAAGCTAGATATTCAGTATCTTCAGATTCACTTTAGCTTTTTAAGCCACAAAACACGATTCTTCATAAATCATTTGATTGTGCTAAATTGATGCTCAAGAACATTTTTTATTATTACCGGCCTAAAATTTTTGTGGAAACAGTTACACTTTAATAGAATTGCTGAAATAAAATGGTCATGTCATCTGATTGCTCTCAGAATGGCGCGGATGGCTGCCTCGGTGTGGAGCTCTCCAGTGTTTTACCTCATGAACAGTTAAATATTCCCGTACTGTGCAATAAACGTGCAATACTTTCTCATACGCACTTGTACACAGCACCTTATAACCTGTATATTTACAGCATATCTGTACATACAATTCAACATCCAGATCTTTTTGACTAACTGCATCTCTGTTTAATGTTTATTGCCTTTTCTTTCTTGTATTTAATTTTGTGTTGTCACTCGTCACTTTATGTACACTGGAAGCTTCTGTTGCCAAAACAAATTCCTTGTGTGTGTGAAGCACACTTGGCAATAAAACTGATTCTAATTCTGATTCTGATTCTGATTTATGGTCACTTCTGATTGCAGATTAAAAAAAAAGTTAAATGTTAGTCTGTGTGAATATAAAATATCAAGGAGAAATCATAAACTTACAGCTATCTGCCAATACCAATAATCTCAAATGTAATGCAATTAAAAATCCTGATTGAGATATCATTATTATTAATTTGCACATTCAAAAATCTTGAAACAGAATACAGGGATTGTCAATGTCCAAAAAAATAATAATAATAATTTTACTTAACTTGCACTTAATTCTGTTCAACTGTTCAAACCCATGCAAATAGTGTGCAAATAGAGCAAACATTTACATCATGGGCATGAAAAAACTGACAATGTGCTCTCTCCCAAAGTAAACATGGCTTCTTCCAGTTAAACTTTTCACTCATAATATATTAACAGCAAACCATGGCAGGCCAGGAGGAGGAAGCCAACGCAAGTCAAACGAAACGAAAAAGAAAGCCATTTAAACCAACTTCACTGTATAGTTTACTCCTTGATCTAGCTCTAGATCTAAAAGCACCAGAAAGCAACACAGAAGCCAAGTTACTGTACAGACAGGCACGACTGCATGCCTATTGGCTCAATACAACACTAAATTCCCAAAGACAGCTGGCTTCAATTAACGCCATATATCTGTTAAAATATCCACATGCACGAACGGCAGTAAAGTCATGCAAATCCAACACACACACACACACACACACACACACACACACACACACACACACACACACACACACACACACACACACACACACACACAAGCATTCGAATCTGCACATGTGGCGCATGGACTTGCATACAGTTAAAAACAAAAACACATTTCTTGTGAAATCAAGTACAAAGAAATCCTCAGTATGACGCAAATGTGGCATGCAAATTGCAACGCAGCCAAAACAAAGATAAAGCGAATATTTTAAAACTGCTAAACTATAGGTGGTGCGACTAGCAAACGTCTTTGTATTTTCGTAATTTATCTATCTAGGGACCAAAAATACTTCACTGGGTTTGGGTGGGCTGAATAGGCCGAATTTGAGGCTACCGTCATCCATTCATGCGTCAGCTTAACCACAAACTTGATGATCTGACATGGTTTATGCGACACAAAAGGAAATTAGGCGGCGAGCTTCTACATTACGGATGTGGCAACATAAGTTGTTTTAAAACCTCAACATCCAGCAACCTAGCATGCAAAAAAAATGTTCACACTTAATTAGCACTACTGATATCATATGATAGATTTATCATTTTAATTGCTCACTACATGAGTTATAGCCAAACCCATCTGTTTACTGGAAGGGTGTCTGAACCTATGAATTCAATGGAAACGCTAAACCCTAAAACAGATTTCCGGTCAAAAGAAATATTGAATAAGGTGGTTGATTTGTATGCTATTTGCATGCTTAATGATTTGAGTGAACTTACTGCATTCAATACTAACAAAGATCTATTTAATTTATAAGCATTTAATTTATAAAGAAGTTAGAAATTATTACATTTGAGCAAGAATGGATTAGCCTAAAACATTGAATTGATTTTAAACAATCTCAAGAGCATTTACCAAATAATACAAATTTATAGTAAGAACTGGGTGAGAAGTTCAATTGACTTTATTTTGATTAATCATAAAAATCATGTTATGACTGGTATTTTATTTTCACATTAGTCCTACAAACATATCTGTGGTCAAAGCGAGTTCACTGTGTTTTATTCCTTAAGAAGATTTTCTCTTTGTATTTCCTACAGTGCATGTCCGTGGAAAGTCATTTGTTAATTGTAGTAGTAAGTTGCCTATTAATATTCAATGGATGAACATTAAGATTAATAACTGTAGCCTAAATCTTTAAAATTTACAGCAACAAAATGGCAGCTGTGGTTGCTAACATTTTATTGTTAAAATTCAGTAGAAACGTAAAATAATGTCTGTTTTGTCGTACATTATTACGTTTTAATTTATAGCGTTAATACACCAATATTTTGAAGTACTAACATCTACACATTGTATCTTTGTTACACATTTGTGGAATAAAAATTTGTTATTAAAAATAGATGTAACATAACTAAATTTATTTTTTTAATTGGTGACGATTTATGGTTATTCGCTGTATGTATTCGGAAAACTTGCTGTTTAACAGGTTACAGTTTTACAGGTTTTTTACCATTAAAGTCATGGCTAATTTTTAGTATACCCAGTATTTAAACAAGGTTATTACAATTAACGAAAATGAAAAAAAAAAAAATCAATAATAAAAAAAACATTTTGAATTAAAAAAACATTTTCGTTAACTGAAATGAAAATTAAAAACAAGTTTTTTAAAACTAGAACTAACTGAAACTGTATTGTGTACATACAAAATAAACTAATTATAACAATAACGTCCTTCGTTTTCGTCTTTGTAAATCTATTTAACACATAAGCCTATTAGAAGTAAATCTTTTTACTTCGAGATGCTAGCTATATGCCAGGTGTTTGACCCATACGGCACATTGGAGTCTGTAATCCTGATGCCATTGGCCAGATTAAACCCAAAAATGGCTTTTATTTCTGTGGTAGTGATCCTGATTGTGAACAATCATGACCAAATAGTTATTTTTAACCGGATCTTCTAAGTGAACCGGTTGAACTAGTTCCACAAATTGAACTGAAAATATTTGTGTCTCCAGTAAGCACAAACAACTTACTTTTTAACATGCCTGATACCCCATCTGACTCAAAACAAACCAATTTCCCTAAGTTATTCAGCTACTAGAACAGTACACAGAGAACGGATTTGAGAATGGGTGAACTCATAATAATGTGTATCCGTAATTCAGTGAACCGAACACAAACAGTACATGACAGCCTGCTGTGACTTTGAGTACCATATCAGAAAGATGATTTTTCACTTAATTAAACAATTTGTTTTTCAAACAAATGCAAATGTAATGAGCAAAAAAAAAAACATGCTAACTTATATTAATTTAACTATATTAAAGTTTATCAACTACTCACTAAACCAATCTGACACTGTCAGCTACAAAGGAGTTAAACATTTTGGGAATTCCATTCCAAGATGCCTTCAAACTGCCCCGGAGCTGATCATGTGGATGGCTACAGAAGAAAAGCCCTTTACATTGCGTTTGGCACTCTCTAATGAAGAAATATCTCCAAAATACTTTATCTAAATGGCTCCACTGTGTGTTTCTCTTGAACATTTGAAGTAATCTCTCTGTAATGCAACAACATCGCCCATTTCCATCCATCCTTACAGTGACAATAATGAAAAATCACTGCAATATCAAGACACAAACAACCCAGTACATGCAAAACAATTAATCTGAAACCCTGCCAGTGTTTGAAAATGTCCTCCTAATGGCTTTTCTGTGCTACAAAAACAAAGCCAGCTCCTACATCTCAATTACAGAGCATATTTGGATGGTAGCCGAGGGGATCTCAGGGAGCCACAATAGTTTATGTGCCCAGTCATCACCGTAGCCCAGTTTGTTTACAGCGGAAAGCCCAACAGTACCGTTAAAATGGTTTGTTTGTAAGTTAACCCCTTTATTTCTTCCCTGATCTGGTCATATTTAGCAGAACTCATCAAAACCAGACTTGTTCAGCTTTAGTCATCAGCTCTGCTCAAACTGTGATGACTCTTCAGGCATGAACCGTACTGTAGCTAACATGTCCTCAAGCTAAATCCAGATGTACCCAGGTGTTTAGCACCTAACCCAATAGCAAAACAGCAAAACATGGCACCCAAAAGCAGTCGCGCTGTTCTCACCTAGCTATGTAATGTTTATACAAAAGATGTGTTATGTTCTATATGAGCTGCTGTCTCATCTGGTACTTCATTTAATTAACAGGACCTGACTTGAACAGCGACTATCCAAACAAAATGGTATGCTTCAGGGTATTTTGACATAAATATGCCTTTAGAGGTAAAATCTTTTTTACGAAAGAATGACAGGAAGTATTTATAATGTCTTGCTGTTACGCAAATATGATTTAGACTCCAAGAACTTAGAAAGGAAGGTGAGTCACATCTTTCATATCTTTTAGAGAGATCATTTTCCACCAAAGCGACTGCACTTATCAAAAACGGGTCAAACTTATCACTTATCAAAATGCCAATTGTTGTGTCTTCGCTTAGCACATGGCTTGTTAACCAAATCACAGGGGAAAAAAAAGGGGAAATAAAGTATTTATCATCAGACAGATGTCATGTGCTACATCTCCAGTGTAACTGAGGTCAAGTATTTCAGGAATATTTAGGCGAGATAATGGAATTTCAACCCAAATGACACCCTAGTTTGTCACCAGGTGAGAAAAGCAAACCATCCAAATCGAACGAGTTTCATGCTCGGCATCAACAATAAGGCCTTTCTGCTGTTATACTGACCTCTTTCTGAAGCACAATGGTTCGATGCACAGTAGAATCACAAACAGGCCAGTCTTTGCCAAAAGAAAACATTAGCCACAGACAACTACCTCCATTAGCTATGGTCAACTGAACACGGGTCACTAGCTAAACATCTATTAGAGACCTTGTGACTATAGGAGAAAACCAATACTGAGTGACAGGAGTGTCAAATACTAAAAGTATCCTTCGTCTGTAAACACTTTGGAATGGCATAAACTTCTGCAAAATGACCGCATAGAGCTGCAAACATAAACATACGGTCTGTGTTTGGCTTGGGTTAATCTCAGCTAGCCTCAGAAATCCCGAGGGCCTCTCAGTGTCAGCGGCTGAGCTTCATCCGACAGTCAGACCGTTGTTAAACAAGCAATCTAATTCATTCTAAAGCATTCATTTCAGGAAGAAGTCAACGGCAAATTCAATCATATCACAACGATGAAATATAGCTGTAAAAGTTAAACCTTTAATTCAATCTGCTGTTTGATGAAGGCTCCATGAGCAGGATAGCCTGAACCGAGAGACTCCAAGTGTTCGTTGGTGCATCTAAGATGAGATTTAGCATCCGAAAACACACAAAGGGTAAAATAAAAGCTGTCTTCTTCACGTGCAAAATAAAACGATAGATATTGGGTGCAAATTTGTCTGATTTTGCTTTTTAAATATGACCGCCATTGAGTGGATTCCTAGAAATCTCCCAGGTGAGTGAATCCGTTGTGACCGTGACAACTTTTCCATTGGCAGGCCTCTTGAGCCGCAATTAAGATGTATGCAGTTATGTTTTTGAATAACTAAGTATCAGATGAGGCTTAAAATCTGTAGAGATGCAAATAAACACCAGCGAGAAAAATAACACGTGGACATGTTGAGGCTGAAGGTCACATTAGTGAAATTTCACAGACAAAACGAGTCTATTGTCAATAGAGTGTGCAGAGAATGTGAACAATTCACACAGAAGTCACTTTCAGACCATGCAGGCTCATTGTTGGTCAGAGCTGTGGATTCACATGACGATCAGCTTGAACCAATCATTTTTGACTCCTGATAGCATGATGATTACTAGTGAAATTACTTAAATTCACCTATGAAATTCCATAGCGCATTCCATAAGTGTCATAACATGAAATATAATACATAGATTCTAAGACATATCTAGGCCTTTTACTTCACAGACCTGAACAAAACGTGGGATTCATGAGGATCATGCACCTGCGAAAGGCTCAAACATTATTCAAGCAACTCTGCTGCCTTAAAATCCTTTAATGACTGCTATAGGCCCAAATCCTTCATCTTGGTTACACAGATAAAAACCTGTAGTTTAAATATCCCTTATTTCCACGGTTTTCAATCAGAGGAGCATAAACAATGTAGTAAAATGTGAATATCCCCCATGAAATTTTATAATGTTGAAAAACAAAAACACCTTGTGAACATCTACATTGTCTTAATTTAGGGTTATTTCTCCAATACACTGGACTCTTGATCATGGTCTTTAGAAATGGCAAACGATTAATTAAAGAAAAATGCTTGCATATATTTAAATGAAAATTAATGTTATGACTCTGTATGTAATGTCTTATTATTTGGTTGACATCATTTAAGAGTCATTCAAATGTCAGCAAGTGTGTCATGTCATCTTGAAATCTACCTTATATTAAAATGATAAAGAATTCCTGAAACAAACAATTGTCATAACTAACTACATCACCATTCTTCCATGCTGTGAACTTTGCAGGGAGAAGTTCCTTGTTTCTTTATTTGATTTTGTTAAGTAAATAACAGAATAGATTAAATGTTTAACGCCAACATACACAACTATTATATATAGTGCACACACAGACAGACAGACAGACAGACAAACAGACAGACAGACAGACAGACAGATGTTAAGCCGTTTTGACACAATACACATTGTAAAAGCGCTACATAAATAAACATGAATTCAATTAAATTGAATAGATAGATAGATAGATAGATAGATAGATAGATAGATAGATAGATAGAAAACAGCAAAAATGAATGCACCCTTTTAAAAATATATATTTTTATCAATTTCTCAGTGAATATATCTATTTGACAGAATTTAAACAAAACTATTTAATTAAACATTATATTAATTAAATGTTATATTAATTAAAATAAGAGTTGTTGGTCACTGAACATCTTTAGGACTAGAAATATTGAAATGTTTAATCCAAGCGAGCTATTGCTAATTTTTATTTTACAAAATACACATTTTTAGGGAAATTTTATATTTCTTAATTTTTTTTCTTTTTATACATTTTTTGTTCAATATTTTTTCCTAACATATTACTGTATTGTTTTTTGGAGAGTGACCTTAAGTTGTTTTGTTAGTTTTGGCTTTGGAACTGTCCAATTGAATTTATATGCATATATTAGTGCATCCTATAGAAAATATCAATTTAAAAGAGAGATCAGCAAGGGGTGTGCTTATTTATGCTGGACCCTGTATATGTATGCAAGCAGATAGATAGATAGATAGATAGATAGATAGATAGATAGATAGATAGATAGATAGATAGATAGATAGATAGATAGATAGATAGATAGATAGATAGATAGATAGATAGATTTATGAATTGTATGGATATATTATCTTTTACTGCAGTCTAATTTATTTACAACTAAAATACTCGCTTTTTTATGAGAGTGGAAATGAAATAATACATGAAATGTGCTGTAAGTTTATTAAACGAGAAATCGTAACGCGTAAACCCGGAAAATGGGAAACAACGACGAGGAAGCTGTAAAGTTGTTGTTGTTATGACGTCATGGTGTGTTTCCATTTCGAAACACATCCGCTGAATAAGGTACATTTCTGAGGACATACGTTTGATTAAATCTAGTGGATGTTTAATATTCTCCTGAATTACCTAAATGCTTTAAAAGTTGTCTGTACTGTTTTCGGGGTGCTGCCTGCAAGATAGTGGGGCAAATTCTTTGTGAATGTTACATAGGTTCCGGGTAAAAGTCATTCATAACTATAAATATATATGAAGACAAAACGATTTTAAAAAGACACTTTCCATATCTAAAAAAGAACCCAATATTAATCATTAATTTAACCAGACTGTTTAATTTCCATGTACTCTTGGTAGGCTACTACTGTACTGATACTATATTAAGTCTGTATTTTGCTTTACTGCTCACGTCAGTATTTCCATGGCATTAGTTATACATGTACTGCTCTCGTTATATTATCTATAACCTACATATAAAGAGAGAAAATCTAACTTAGCTAACCTAAACAATATGATTAAGAGTTTCAAACACGGCCATTGAACAGCCAGAAGTCAAAGCGACCCCTGCAGCGCAGCTCTTACCGTGGCAGACACCAGGCTGCTGTCCGTCAAGGTGAGGTGGTGCGGCTCCCACCTCCGTAAAAATTTGGAGGTGAGGATCTTACTGAGGAAGGTCCGCGGGTGTTTGACCACGCACACCTGGATGTCGCCCTCCTGGAGCAGTTTGTATCTCATGCCACTACTGCTGTGTAAAAGGCTCCTCTTGCTGCAGGGCCCAGCTTTGTGATTATTATTCCCCTCCAGCGGCGGTGGCGGCTGCTGCTGCGCGGACATTTCCCCCAGCAGCGGCTTGCTTTCTTCGGACGGATAAAACTGATTGTTGTGCAGCTCGTTTCCTCCACCGCTCCCGTTAAAATCCATGATTTTCCTCAGCGAAAGTCGACGGCAATGGATCAGATCAGGTGGCTGTCTTTTGATTTCGAGGCCGAATAATGGTCGTTCCAGTGTTTGGCATATAGAGGCTCACACGACCTCAGCAGTTGTGCGGAAAAGACCTAGCGTCGGCGGCGGCGAGGGCTGAAGCCATTAAATAAACCCGTCAAGATAAAGAAGGCTCAATGAAGTAGCCTATAATGTCTTTCCTTTGAGCGTCGCGAGCTATTCAATATGTTCGGGCCATTGCCGTATCCATTCCGCCTCTCTCCACAGCATATTATTCCAGTCTTCGCGCTCCGAATACGAAACAACAACCGGGTACAAGATCCACACCGCGTTCAATTCTCCGTGTTTTATTTGTTCTTCAGATGCTCGGAGTCATGGTTCCCTTTCTGTCTTTTTTCCTCCCTATCTCGGTGGAGGAACCGAGTGCTTCGATAGGGCTGTGTGTGGATTGGTCCGGGCTCGTTCATGTGATACCGGAGTGACGTCAATGGGGAGGCGAACGGATGCGCGTTGCTGTTTGATAGGGAGCGCGCACTTCCCCTCTCTCGCGCAAAATGGAGAAAAGAAAGAGGGCATATGGCAAGCCTTTTTACACTATGTGTCTTAAACTAAGTGAAATCTATTTTTATGTTGCATGAAACAGGGTTCATTCACATTTTTATTACAAAAATTCCATGACTTTTCCAGGACTTTTTCAAGTACATTTTCATGACCTAATTGTTCATGTCTACGTATATGTGGTGAATAATAAGAAAGCAATGCACGTTCAAATGTATTACAGCATATAAAACACTCAACAATATATTTAGTTTAAATATATTTTTATATGTAAAATGTATTTAGGTTATGCTTACACAGCATTAATAATGTGAGAGTAGGGCTGAACAATATCGTTTGAGCATAGATATCGCAATATGTGTATCCACAATAGCCACATCCCAAAATTAGACTGTTTATCAAAAAAAATTGTTTTTTTTTTAGGTTTTTACAATGATGGCCATGTTATTTTACGTTTCATTGTATTTGATTACTTTTACATTCCTTAGAAAACCATAAAGCACTGTTTATTTTTGCTCTGTTGTGTTTATATATGCTTGTAATTTATTTTATTTTATGCCGGTGCACTGCATAGAAAAATATTTAATTATCCCAGTTTATCTATGTGAATGAAATCTTCCCACGTAGAGTTGTTCAAGCATCTGGTGATTATTATTCATATGGCAATATATATATATATATATATATATATATCTCGCAGCAAAACAAAATATCGCAATGTCCGATTTTTCCAATATCGTGCAACCCAATGTGATAGCAAGTTTTTGGCAGAAAAGAGGTAAAGACAACAAACTTATATTAAAGTACATATTTGTTAAACTAATTTCCATGACTTTTCTAAAACTTTGTGGGTTTTTCTGTTTTTCCCAAAACTTTTCCAGGCCTGGAAAATGCCAAGTCAAAATTCCATGACTTTTCCAGGTCTTTTATGACCGTATGAACCCTGATGTAATTGTTTTAAGACACTATAGTGGAATAATGAAATACTGGTTAAAATCTGGTTAATACTACTATCTACTTCACTGCATGCCAGTAGGCCTACCTAAAGCCAAATTATTTGCCTACTTATTTTTAGGATACATTAGTGCATACACAGTAAAACACATCCTTAACCTTACATATACCCAGCGTATATTATTTTGTTAATGTTAATTCATTATCTCAGTAGTGACTGTTAGAATAGTAAACATGTTAGAATTTCTAGACATATGTATATTATTTGGTATATATCAGATATGTACACGAAATAAGGACCATTATCAAATTTAGCATATTTATGTAGGGTAAAGGGTTATTTGTTAAAATAAAACTAACCTACAATACAAGTTTGAAACCCACTTTTTCCAACCAAATTAAAACTCACAAGGGAAATGCAATTTTTATCTATATTTATCTATTTTTTTCCATCACAGTTTGGAGAATTGTTAGATTACAATTAAAATTTGCAAGATATAAACTCAGATATGCTATAGTTAAACTTGGAATCGCAAATTTTAAGCTTGCATATGCATGTTAAAATTTACAGATTTATTTTGTGGTTGCAAATTCATAGGATTTCTCACAATTTTAATATTGTTTTATGTAATTCTGAGTTATAGCACACAAATGTCTTTTTACTTTTTCTAAACTTTCATACTATTGGGAAGCCTAATTTTAAAAAATTATTTAATTTGGAAGAATCAATATTAAAGAGGCTTGCCATATGGACCCAAGCGTTTATGTCATACTGTTATTTTCTGTACACATTCATTCTGTAAGGCTTCTTTGTTGCTGAAGATGAGCCATCTGTCCTGTGGTTCACAAGCTTTCGTAATATATAACCAGTTGAATAAAAATTTATTCTTTGGGGGATGGGAAAATATGTAGTCTAACTATTTTTTGCTTGTGTTTTAGTAATAAAAAAATCATATAAAATATATATAGGCCAAAACAGAGATAATTGTACTTTCAACTGATCACAATCAGATTATAATATTCCACAAACAATGAATGATCATAAAAACGCATATGTCTTTTCTAGGGTAAGTTGCCCTTAAACTGAATCAGCTGTTTATAGTGATTTAAGAAAAAAAAAGTTTTTGTTTCTTGAATTCAAATTAATAGATTCAACAAGGTACTGAAAATATTGACGTGATAGCATCACGCAGTTGCTGCAGATTTGTCGGCTGCACATCCATGCAAATCTCCTGTTCCACCACATCCCAAAAGTGCTCTACTGGATTGAATTCTGGTGACTGTGGAGGCCATTTGACAACAGTGAACTTATTGTCATGTTCAAGAAACCAGTCTGAGATGATTTACGCTTTATGACATGGAAAGTTATCTTGCTGTAAGTAGCCATCAGAAGATGCATACACTGTGGTCTCAGGTAGGCTGTGGCGTTAACACGATACTCAGTTACACCACTACCTCCAGCCTGATGGATCCATGTTTTCATGTTGTTGACGCCAAATTCTAACCCTACCCTCCAAATGTTGCGGCAGAAATTGAGACTCATCAGACCAGGCAACATTTTTCAAATCTTCTATTGTGCAATTTTGGTGAGCCTGTGCATCAAGATTGGACATGTGGTGCATTTAGAGATGCTGTTCTGCATACCTCGGTTGGAATGGGCCATTCTTCTCTGACCTCTGGCATCAACAAGGCATTTGCACCCACAGAACTGTCACTAACTGGATATTTTCAGTTTTTCTGACCATTCTCTGTAAACCCTAGAGATGGTTGTGTGTGAAAATCCCAGTAGATCAGCAGATTCTGAAATAGTAAGACCAGCCCCTCTGACACCAACAACCATGCAACATTTGACATTGACATCAAAGCCACTTAAATCACCTTTCTTCCTCCTTCTTATGTTTGGTTTGAACTGCAGCAGATCGTCCTGCCATGTGACTGGCTAATTAGAAATTTGCGGTAACGAGCAGTTGGACAGGTGTACCTAATAAAGTGGCCGGTGATATATATTAACTTGTCAGCAATTGTCATTGTTATTAATTGCAAATATGTAATTTTATAGATGCAAAAATTGTAAAACATGTAACAAATTATGACGTGTGTGTATGTGTGTACATTACTACGTTGTGATAACCAAATGTTCCCAAAACATGTCATAATAAGTTTAAAAATCCCTTCATTGTGTTGCAATTCACAGCCCTCCATCCAACTTTTGTTTGGCTTAAACAGCAAAATAAATAGTCTGAAAATAAATAGGCCCACATTTGGACAATCGAGTTGGATATTTATTCAACTGGGATACTTCTTCTGACCGCTCGCTCTCTTTCCGCATTATACAGTAAAGTGCATAAGGTTTGGAAGCCAATGCAAGCGGGGCCACCCACACTCTAAACAAAGACTCAGTCACAAAAACGAACTCTCCCCCGCCTCTTACAACATTGTTATTGTGCTTACGCATTAGTGACTACATATTTTATCAAAATGAGCCATGGAAGTGCATTGCAGATGACCAAAAAGACCAACAGAGATAGTGTTTGTTCATACTTGTCCAAATTTAAGTGGTAAAATCCTACATTGAATCGCACCAGTGCGCAGATGCAAAATGACTTATGAAATGGTCTGTTGTATCAGCAAGTTAAAGGGAAGTGAGATTCTTATCTGCTCTGTTGTTGTGTCATAGATTATAATGCACCAGCAGAACCTCTTTGTTTTACTTACTCTTCTGGATTGTTTGGTGATTTCAGACACACAAAGATTCCGTTTGAAATAAAACTTTTTCTTATTAGCTTCATTGGGATACTACAAAACTTGATTACTTTTACTTAACATATATTTAATTTAAGTACTTTATTAACTGAAACTAAAAATGTGCTTCTTTTTCTTTTTTATTTGACATGAAATCCCCTCAAATTACAATATTTTTCATAAAAGGCATTACTAAAATTATATAGGCTATCAAATTATGACATGATTATGGGATCAAATTTGTTTTGACTGTGTCATTCATGTTAGTCAGTCCAAGCCACTATATGACATTGTTATGTAAGTCACTCTTTTCCATATAGTAAAATTTCACACGTTCTTTATAGTCAAAAAGCGGGCAGGCCATATTCATTAGAAGTTTACCTTCTATGGAAGAAAGCATGTCAAACTGGTTTGACATGAAGGTGAGTAAATGACACCGTGTACATTGTTTTTGCAAGCAATAAGGTATGAGAGGCTCTTCTGTGTATTGTGAATAATAGCCTGCATCGTCTTTAGCTATATTTTTATTATTATTATTATGTGCAAGTATTATTATATAAACATTTTAAGCCAACTTAAAGAAACAAATCATATATATAATACACATAATACCAAATAATGATGATAATATAAACATGTCATGACCCCTCTATTGAAATGTTCGTTACTGTTTTGAGTGATTTTAAAGATTTGCTTCAAAATGATTGAGATGGCCAAACAAATTAAGGAAGGCTGAGTTTCCTTTTAACAGAAACTCCAACATTAAGAGAGCTAAAATTGAAGTATCGAAACCATTTAATGACAGTTTTACAGCAGAAATCTTGATTGACCAATAGTATCTGAATCAGGTAATATACGAATACATTTTTTCCTCACATTTTGACATTTTTAATGCAAACTATGGTAGTGGCCTACCATTTACTTGCCTTGTGTAATTCTTAACATCCTAATGTCATGAGACAAAAATATTTTTTAAATATTATTCATACAAACAAGCGAAAAATATCTTGAAAATAATAATGTAAATAAAACCATAAACATGGTTCGTTTAGTTCAATCCACAATTCACCAAGACTTTATTACACCGTATACTTTAATTATATTTGTAGTAAAACTGTGGTCGTAGAAATGTAATGCACCAACAATAAATGATTACTACATGTTTACTAACCATTGTTAATTTGTGTAAGAGTTAATTGTGTTAATTGATTCATTACATATTTTATGTCCTGTTCGAACTACTTGGTCTGAGCTTAAAACATTTAGCTAGAAACTGACTTGTCTGAATCTTTGAAAAATTGTCTCAGATTTGTTGCATTTTTTTTGCGTTCATCAGGTAAAAATTATTTACTTATGCATAACTGTTTTTTTTTGACACGCTGGTTACCATTTTAATGGTTAAGAATAATCTAACAAAACTATAGTCATCCATGTGACAAATTACAATAGTAAATGCTAGTGTTTTTAAACAATAATACAGTAAAGTCTGTGCCAATAGCGCAGTGGTTAGTCCGTCAACATATAGCACCCATGTGCTTGTGGTGACCTAAGTTTGATTCCTAGCTCAAGGTCCTTTGCCGATCCTTCCCCTATCTCTGTCTCCCACACTTTCCTGTCTGTACAATCTCCACTGTCCTATCAATAAAGGTGAAACCCCCTAAAATTGAATTATATATATGGTATGTTCAACTCTTAATGAATGCTGCAGCATACTGTAGTATTTTGACCTAATAAACTGTAATAAATACTGTAGTATACTTTACTTTTTACTTCAGTAAACTAGTGTATTGTAGCATAATAAATCCTGTTGTTGTAGAAAACTACAGTATTGGGCCATTTGATTATATTACTACACTGTTAAAAAAACTTGCTGCCTTAATTTTTTGTTGTTAAATCAAATTAACTTTTATAGTCATCTCAACTTGCATCAATAAAACTAAAAATATTAAGTTAAACTTTGTTGTCTTGACTTTGTTATTTAATTTTATACAGTGTAGTTAATGTGCTACAATTAAGTACACTGTAAAAAAGGTAATGCAAAAAGTCAAGACAACAAATATTTAGATGTTTCTTAAACTTATTTTAATGTTAACTAGGTTTCAGCTAAGTTATAAAAAAGTTAACTTAATATTTTTATTTGACTGATGTAAGTTGAGATGACTATACAAGTTTATTTGACTCAGCAAAATAATTCAAGGCGGTAAGAATTTTTTTGCACTGTATTATCTAAAACCTTCACGTGAGTATATAGTGATAACTACTTCTAGTATTTACTCGTAGTAAAACCATGGTAAAAACAGGGTAATGATGTACATCTACCCAGCTGTTATCACACAATAAACCCCTTCATGACCTCACATGTGATAAATGACCACATAAACACTTTTCGTTCGTCACGACATATTTGTAGACGTCGAGACAGCCATATCTTCCACTGCGTTTTCTGCTGATACATGAAACGTTAATGCAAGAGTCAGTACAGACAATGAGATCACCACCTCAAGGACTGATACCAGCCTGATTAACCCCAGGAGAGATGGATAAACCTTTACACTGGCCTGCCTTTTTTTCGCTGACGACGTCTTCCACGCATTGGCTGCTGGGATAAAGGCATCACACAACCCTGCTGGGAATACCATGGTTACATTGTGCTGTGTAAGCAACCGAAATGGTGAGTAAAAAAGCTAATTGTATCACTTGACAACCTCCTCAACGCAGCGATCTGACTGCAAACCTCCTGACCAGCCGTTAGACTGAGGAAGTGAATCAGGCCTCAAACAGATCATACAAAGTCATTCACAAATCAAATTGAAACGAGGAAGTCTTTTGTTTACTGTCTGAGCGAGTGAATATGGGATTGATGTAAGAGGTTTTGAAGTTTTGTAATCATAAAACGTATTTTTTTTTTCGTCTGTCATACTTGCGTTACTCAGTCTGACCAACGAGTTTTAAAACTCCGCTTACGTGGAGCATATACTGTATGCAACCGTTAGTCACGAACTGTAAATAGAGTCACATGCTGTAAACTTGAGCTAAAAGTGAAACAGCTGTCTTTGGTTGTTTTTTTTTTTTTTTATCATGAGGCTTTTACAGGAAAACCCTTTAATATGAAAGGTTTTTGTAGTCAGTATACATTGTTTATTTATTAAGAGGTCTGTAACGTTTTTTCTTCATACAAAGTCTGTTTTAAAATCCTTAAGACTTTTGTATGCATTATTGGGCATTATTTTCATTGACATAAAGCATATTTGTCTTGCGCTTATGTATTTAGATAGTTTAGGTTTTAAGATGTCCCATTTGTATTATTGTCATTTAAATATTTTTGTACAGCAAAAACAAAAAATAATATTAATAACATACACACACATGCAATTCAGGCCCGTAGTCAAGGGGGGTTCGGGTGGTTCAAAACACCCACCCTGCACTGATAAAAGGTCCAGAATTTGTCCCATACATTATTTGTCTTATTTTGAATGCTGTGCCATCATATGTGAAAATAACCCATCAAAGGCTTCCAATGCAAACAATTATTTTTCATGAGCTGTGCAAGAAAACATACAATCTGACGTAAGTGAAGTCATCTGTCACTACAAGTAACTTTTATTCTGAATCTTGAACTAGGGCTGGACCGATAAATGATATTACGTCGAATCGCGATCAAATTTATGTCAATATTTTTTACTCTATATTGATCAAAGAGCCAATCACACAGCAGAAATGTTTAACAATGGAAATCTAAATGTGTGTTGATTTTAGAGATGTACCGAATTTTTAGCCACTGAAAATTTATCTGCCGAAAATATGTTATATCATTTAATGGACCCTCTATTTTTTGTGGCTTGAGTCATTGTTGGGGTACTTTTTTAAATCTGGGAGCATTAACTTATATTGAAATATCATTATCGTTCAATATAGAAAATAATTATTGAAATTTCAATTGTGCCATATCGCCCACCTCTACACTGAAAAAAATTGTTTGCAAAATTGTTGCAAACTATTTATGTGTTGAATTGAAACAAACAAATTAAATTTCGTAGTGTTCAACTTAATTTGTTTGTTTCAGCCCAAATAAATTGTTTACAACCACTTAATTTAAAACAAATGTAAATTTAAGGAATCATCTTTGAATAATTTTTTTCAGTGTATCTTGACTTGAACCTTATTCTTGAAAGAAAAAATACCAATAAAAAGGTTAAAATAACCAAAAGTGGCCCATATTAAAGTGGTATTAGGCTATTTTTGTTATCCATGAACTTTCAAAATGTACTTTTTTTTTTTTTTTTACAAAAGAACTAGAAAAATTGTGAAGCTATATTTATAATATTATGTAAAAAAATTATTATTCAGTTGCCCAGATCCTGACTGAGGAAGGTTGAATGTGCTGGCCAGTTTGTTATTTGCCCAATGAATGACACTAGGTTTTTTTATTTAAAGCTTTAACAAACTCCCTTTTCGGGCGTCCTGGTGGCGCATTGGGTAGCACGATCGCCTCACAGCAAGAAGGGCGCTGGTTTGAGCCTCGGCTGGGTCAGTTGGTGTTTCTGTGTGGAGTTTGCATGTTCTCCCCATGTTCATATGAATTTTCCCCACAAGTCCAAAGACATGTGGTACAGGGGAATTCGGTAAGCTAAATTTTCTGTAGTGTATGTGTGTGGATGAGTGTGTATGGATGTTTCCCAGTGGTGGGTTGCGACTGGAAGGGCATCCACTGCGTAAAACATATGCTGGATAAGTTGGCAGTTCATTCTGCTGTCTCGACCCCAGATTAAAAAAGAGGCTAAGCCAAAAAGAAAATGAATGAATGAATGAACTCCCCTTTTTAATGATACTGTATATGATGTAATAAATTAATATTTTAAAAATAAGTATTTTTTTCATATTTTTTTATTTTAAATATTTATAAAGTGTTTTTGGTACCTTAAAAAGTGTGGTTATGATGAACACTCTACAAGGTTATTCAGCTAAAAAATGCAGTATTTAAACCTCAGAATTAAATAGAAAATAAGGCAAATAACTGCAAAAAAAATTCAGTTTTTGAGAAAAAAGAACCATCCATTTTACCAGGCTGGCTACAGGACTGTAATTATTATTATATTTAAATATATAATTATTAATTAGTGCTGTGAAAAAATTTATCACAATTCATCACATCCAAAATAAACGTTTTTTTTTGACAATATGTGTGTGCTGTGTATATTTATTATGTAAATACACACATCCATGCATATATTTGAGAAAATGTTTATTTGAATTTAGATATAACATATATGCACATAATACAAATTATATATAAATTTAAATACCCATTTAACAAAATTGTGTATAGTTTTGTTTTTATGTATGTTTTATTATGTATATATCACATTCATTCATTCATCTTCTTTTCGACTTAGTTTCTTTATTAATCAGGGGTCACTACAGCAGAATGAACCGCCAACTTATCAAGCATATGTTTTACGCAGCGGATGCCCTTTCAGCCACAACCCAGCACTGGGAAACATCCATACACTCTCACATTCGCACACACTCATAAACTATGGCCAATTTAGCTTATTCAATTCACTTATGGCGCATGTGTTTGGACTGTGGTGGAAACCGGAGCACCTGGAGGAAACCCACACAAACACGGTGAGAACCTGCAAAATCCGCACAGAAATGAACTGACCCAGCCAAGGCTTGAACCAGCGACCTTCTTGCTGTGAGGTGACATCGCTACCCACTGTGCCACCGCGCCACCATACAAATTATATACAAATTTAAGTAACAAAATTGTTTTCTATAGTTTTGTTTTTATGTATGTTTTATTATGTATATATCACATATACATAATAAATATATATAATACACTTATACATTATGTCAAACAAACCTTTAGTTTGAATGCTATTATTCTTTGGCCAGCACTATTATTAATACATTTTTATTACTTTCATTAATTAAAAAAATACATAATTTTGGTGAATTTAAATGAGATCTATTACTCAAAATGTTAAAAAAACACTTTACTTCGACTTGATACACTTACTTATTTTTAACTTTTATTATTTATTATTAATATTTAATAATATAAAAATATATTATAAATATTTATTTATTTATTATATAAATTTATTACAATTATTACTCAGGAATAAGTAACTTTTATAGTAAAAATCAACAACAACAACAACAAAACAAGTTAAACAATTTATAGTATTTTAAGTTTTCCTTTTGTTAGTGTAAAATGGACTTCACAAGTTAATAATTTGTAAAAAAAATAAAATAAATGATGTTGTAAATGTTTAGAAATAGTTAAATAATACATGTAAAAATAGAAATATAAAATTACACATATTTCATGATTTTATTTCATTGAAGTTTTTTTAGTTAAAATACTATTTTAATTATAGTTATAACAGTGGCCGTCATGGTGGCGCAGTGGGTAGCACGATCACATCATAGCAAGAAGGTCGCTGGTTTGAGCCTCAGCTGGGTCAGTTGGCATTTCTGTGTGAAGTTTGTATGTTCTCCCTGTATTTGTGTGGGTTTCCTCTGGTTGCTCCGGTTTCCCCCAACAGTCCAAGGACATGTGATCTAGGTAAGCTAAATTGTTCGTAGTGTGTGTATGTGAAATGTGAATGAGTGTGTATGGATGTTTCCAAGTGATGGGTTGTAGCTGGAAGGGCATCTGCTGCGTAAACATATGCTGGATAAGCTGTGGCGACCCCAGATAAATAAAATAAATGAATGAATTTTTAACAGTAAATGAATTTTTTTTAATTTATAACAGTTTTAGTTTCTAAATAGAATTTAATAATTTAACCACAATTAAACAATAAGGCAAATAATAATAAATAAGAAATACCAAGTAAATTAAAACAAACAAATAAAAAAAATTAATTAAAACAACAACAAAACGATTATATTATGAAAATATATTAAAATAATACTGAAATATTTAGTGTTGTTTTGTCTGAAAATGGACACCTGCTGTTGGTCATGCAGGTATCGTCTGCAGTCATGAGTGAGACATTCATAACACCAGCAGATCTCAGTAAACCCATATGAACAGCACTAGCGACCCATCAATGTCCCAAGTCACAAGACCTCTGGTTAAATTTAAGTCCTGTCATGTGAGCGGCTCCATTTGAGTGAATTTACCCCATCCTCTTTTATCTTCAGTAATCCTGTTAATCCCATGCTTGTCTTCCACACTCACAAGACACAGTTTATGACACCACAAAAAAAATCCACACTTTGGTAACATGCCTGAGTTATGCAATAACCAAGACGTGCTTACGATAGATTAAATTTCCTATTATGTGTCAGGTTACATTGGCATTACAACTAATGAGTAAACGGATGTAGTTCTGACTCAGATACAGAATGTCAGATCCTGTTTTTACCTGCGTGGAATGTAAACTTGCAAGTATTCAATCCTTGTAACGGAGAGGAATCGATATTAACTCTTTATTGGGCGAAGAAACATTTATTTGGTAATATAATGGATTTGGATTTTGATCTTATGTTTTTAAGTCATAAAAGTTTTCATAATTACGTAATTTTTTTTTTCATCTGAATGATTTTAAAGTTACTGTAGTGGATATGGTTTAAAATGTAAAAGCAGAAACACATTTTTTGAAATGATAAAACTCTTATTCTTTATGCATTATTTTAACATAATTTGCAATTATTTTGACATTATTGTAATGACAAATTAGCACATTAGCTTTCAAAACCTTGATGTTGCTTTTACTTTTTTTTTTTACTAATATTTTAAGTGTAATACAATACACCAAATTTCAACTTTTATATTTTAAATGAAAATAACATCAAATTTAAGTAATTGTAATCCATAAACATTTTTGGTGTGTAACGTATTACATATGATATTGCATCATTGCACATCAACAAAAATGTATATAATGTATACTTTAATATTTTAAAAAATAAAACAAGTGATAAAAAGAAAATTATAAAAATAATTGTAAATAAATAATCAGCACATACACAATTATAAATGCATATTATTATGAAAATTCTAAACATTAATTGTAAAACATTAATCAGCACTCACACAATTATATTTTATGAAAATTCTAAGCAATAATTGTAAAAAAATAATCAGCACTATATAATCAGTAAGTATAATTATATACTTACTATAGAAAATTCAAAGAAATTATTGTAAATAATAATAATCAGCACACACAATTATAATTATCTATTTAATTGAAATAATTGACACAATATAAAATAGTTGTGAAAAAAATAATTTGCACAAATGAACAATGGTACAAAATACTAGAAATGTTTTACAGATTCAAATCATTTTAGAAAATGACTTCAAGTAGTAAAAAATTTTAATTTTTATTGTTGTAACAATGTAATAATCATGTTCTCATTAAAAATACATTTAAAAATAAAGTTAAGTGGACATTACTGGTTATTTTTATTGCAATATTATAATCTTTGTGCTTTTAATTTTACTGTTTTTAATTTTAATTTTGTCCATCATTTTAAAATAATTTAGTTGTGATATCTTAAGATTTATATTATTAAACAATGTGATTTTCCCCCTCTAAAAAAAAGGGAAGAAATGTCACATTTTTGGATTTGCTTTCATCAAAAACATATAGTTTTGATTTCTTCACATTTCAATAACCACACAAAAGAAGCACCACAGACTTCTGAACGAGATTTTATTACAACATTACTGCACCTCAGAGGCAAACTCCAAAAAAAGAAACATCACAAAAACGGAATGAGAATCCAGTGAAAAAAAAAATCTCCCTTTTATACCAGAACATCACCTTGCATAACATAAACATTATGTGCTACATTTATTTCATCTCAATGTTCTGGCAGACACCAAGTGTTTTAGTGTTTGTGCAAATGGAGTCATGACAATGTTTACAGTCAAGCAAGTGTGTTGACCATTTTCATGAGCACATATAGTGTGTGAAGTCTTGGCAAGAAAAACACACCACATATCATGCATAGTTGGACAGCACTTCATATCAATTTTACATTAGATGTCAATAACAACAGCATTTTTTTTACAACACAAACATTTGCTGATAAGTAGACATCTTCAATAGTGACCAGTGCTTTGGTGCAGACACTGCAAATATTGTGGTCCTGTAAATATTGTTTTGTGTAAATTCAAAAAATTTTTGTGAAACGTTAGTGTTGCCTAGTGTGTATATTACTACATTAATGTACACTAGCAGTGTCAAAAAATCTGGGATATGTCAATTTTCTTCAAGTTTTAAAAATGAAAACTATTCAGCTCACTGTGGCTAGATTTATTATAATAAAACTACAGTAAAATATTTTGAAATATTATTACAATACTTGGCCATTTATTCCTGTGATTCAAAACTAAATTTACTTCAGTCTTTAGTGTCACATGATGCTTCAGTAATTATTTGATTATGCCGATCTGCTGTTCTACTATGATCAATTATTATTAGTACTCAGTTGTTAATAATGATTCTTATAATTGTCAATGTGGAATTTTCCTCTGTTTCATAGATTTGTGAAGGCCGAGATTAATTTGACTTTTTAGTAGGACTGTATGATATCGAAAAAAAAGCAATATGCTTTAGGATGCTAAATATATAGCAATATTCGATATGCAATATTATACTTTTTGCCATCAGCTAGCTCTCTGCAATTCTCACATTGTCGCTCACTGAAGCCAAGCAGGGCTGTGCCCGGTACCTGGATGGGAGACCACATGGAAAAGCAAGGTTGCTGTCGGAAGTGGTGTTAGTGAGACCAGCAGGGGGTGTTCAACCTGCGGTCTGCGTGGGTCCTAACGCCCCAGTATATTGAAGGGGACCCTATACTGCTCAGCGAGCTCTGTCTTTCAGATGAGATGTTAAACAGAGGTCCTGACTCTCTGTGGGAATTAAAAATCTCAGGATGTCCTTCGAAAAAGAGAAGGTTTAACCCTGGTCTCCTGGCCAAATTTGCCTACTGGCCTCTGTCCATCATGGTCTCCTAACCATCCCCTTATCATAATTGGATTCATCACACTCCACCAATCAGCTAGTGTGGTATGCGGCCTGGCGCAATATGTCTGCCGTCGTGTCATCCAGGTGGATGCTGCACACTGGTGCTGCATGAGGAGATTCCCCCCAAAAATGTGTAAAGTGCTTTGAGTGTCCAGAAAAGTGCTATATGGATGCAAGGAATTATATATTATTGTTTGAAAGAATGTCATAACCAACATATGTTTCATATTATTTCAAGGAAAAGAAAGCATTATTACAATCTTCTTTCTTCTAGAAGATAAAACAGATCAGGCATTTTAATAATGCATACAAACAAAAATAAATATCTTTTATTCTTTGCAGGCATATTGCTTTCTTACCATGGTTTGGTTATATTACAGCATCCAATGGCACTCAAAGATACCCTTGAGTTAAATCAAGTTAAAATGATTTGCGATAAATTAGATATTTAACGCAAGAGTATTGTGATAATCGTGATAACACAAGAGTAGTGTG
Organism: Danio tinwini; assembly: GCA_903798205.1. Classification (NCBI taxonomy): domain Eukaryota; kingdom Metazoa; phylum Chordata; class Actinopteri; order Cypriniformes; family Danionidae; genus Danio; species Danio tinwini. Next base: position 6,724,239 of record CAIGQZ010032545.1, read on the forward strand.
ATATCATAAGCACATTTGTAATATTTTGATATATTGTTCAATCATAATTTTAGGATATCAATGACACAAATACACTCTTGTATTAAATAACCAATTTATCGAAAACCATTGCGATATGTATATAGGTACATTTGCAATATTTCTATATTTTTGTTTAGCCATACTTTTTAGAAGAACTGTATTAAATCACTAATTTATTGTGATATGTACAGTATATCGCAATAAGCATGATTCAAATATTTTGATAATTCCTATAATCTTGCGACCCTACTTTTTAGGATATTTTTAATGAAAAGAAAGCTAAAAATAAAAGTAATCATTTAATTTCTTAATTTTTGTAACATTATAAATGTCTTTATTTTCATTTATGAAACTATTTTATTTTAATTTATTGAACAATTAAATTTTTTTTGTTGTACTTTTGAATAGTCATGTTATAGTTTCCACAAAAAAAAATTAAGCAGCACAACAATTTTCCCCACTGATAATAATAATAAATAATTCTTGAGTAGGAGATCATCAAATCATTTTTTAAAGGATCACGTGACTCTAAAACTGGACTAAGAGTTCTGAAAATTCAGCTTTAAATTAAAGGAAAATATACTATTTTAAACTACATGCAAAATATATATATATATATATATATTTTTAATGATATTTCAAAAAGTTTAGTGTATTTTTGACCAAATAAATATAACTTTGGTGAGCAGAATAGGTGTCTTTTAAACAATATAAACTGATGCCAAATCTTTGACCGGGTAGTGTATTTCTTCCTGCTATTGGTGTGCATTTCCACGGTGGTGAATATGCAATGTTCATTGCTTCAATTAGAACAGACAGCAGCAGCTGAATCATGCACAGAACAAATGGGGTCACCAGATGCCAAAACCGTCCACACTGACAGGAAAGCCAGTTCAGAGGTCATTCACAAAATACATCTCGCCGCGTAAGGGTGAGACCAGCAACTTGCAGCTATTTCTGACATGCTGTGGTGTTTTGAGTCCCTAGATACAAGACCAACAGCAAAATTGAATCAGTTCAGACAGGCAGATACGTCAAATATGCAAATATCCACCTCTGCCTGCTTTCATTTTGACAATATAACACCTACAGAATAGTTAAAAATGTAAACTTGTCATATTCTTGCCCTTGTAGCTCTAATTATCTTGTTTTTTCCCATTTAACTAAAGGCTAACTTTTAAGATGCTTAACATTTCTTAAACTAACTTAACATTAAAAGTGCTTAATTCTATCATGTTCACCGTATAAACACTCTTTGGAATAAAATACTCATGTTCAATACAAACAATCCTTTAGCTGGACATTTAACAGCAGTTTTTTTTGCATAAATGAAACATATGGGACTTTTAAAATAAAAATAATGATACTTGCACGTTGTAAGGCAGAATTTGCTTAATGATAATTAAGATTACAATTTATAATGGAAACGTTAATAAGAATGGATATAAAAAGGCATCAGGCAATCATGTACAATTCCATGTCTATATTATGATTTATTTTATGTGTAAAAAATTAAATATACACTACCTGACAGTCTTGTCGTCGATCTCAGTTGTAATAATGAATTGACTTCTAGTTAATCATTTGGAAAAGCGGCAGAAGGTAGATTTTTCCAATGAATCATCTGTTGAACTGCATCCCAATCATTACAAATGCTGCAGAAGACCTCTTGGAACCCACATAGACCCAAGATTCTCACAGAAATCAGTCAAGTTTGGTGAAGGAAAAATCATGATTTGGGGTTACATTCAGTATGGGGTGTGAGACATTTGTAGAGTGGATGGCAACATCAACAGCCTGAGGTATCAAGACATTTGTGCTGCCCATTACATTACAAACCACAGGAGAGGGCAAATTCTTCAGCAGGAATAGCGCTCCTTCTCATACTTCAGCCTCCACATTAAAGTTCCTTAAAGCAAAGGCGCTCAAGGTGCTCTAGGATTGGCCAGCCCAGTGACCAGACATGAACATTATTGAGCATGTCTGGGGTAAGATGAAGGAGGAGGCATTGAAGATTAATCCAGAGAATCCTGATAAACTCTGGGAGTCCTGCAAGAACGCTTTCTTTGCCATTCCAGATGACTTTATTAATAAGTTATTAGAGTTATTGCAGAGATACATGGATGCAGTCCTCCAAGCTCATGGAAGTCATACCCATATTAATTATTTTTCCACTGCAGCATGACTTTATATTCTATACTGTACATTATTTCTGTTAAGTGACAAGACTTTTGTCTCAGCAAAGTCAGACCTTGTGTCCTAATTAAATAAAAAAAAAATCAAGGCATGATCATATTTTATTTTGGTACAATAAGCATAATCTAGAGGCCTTTGCCTTTCATAAAAGCCACTTCTGATATCAAATGATCAACTAGAAGTCCAGTTATTATTTGCTGTTCCTAAAACTTGGATAGGCAACAAGACTTTTGTCAGGTAGTGTATATTGTATGGACATTTTTTATTTCGCAATAAATTCCTCTAAAAGGCCAAATACTAAAACATAATGAATCACTGAAATAATCGAATACATTACTTCCCCTTTGATTGTACAGTAGCTACACTAACGCTAGTAATAATATTAGCAACTTAATTGTGCTAAATCTTAAAACACCACTAGCCCTGATTAATTTTTGATTGTTCCCTATCATATTGAACCTACATTTAAGACTCGTCTATCGTACAAAACAGACTTTTTTTTTGTCCTCCTTCACCTACTGTATGCTCAAATCAAAAGTATTAGCATCAAGATACTAGCCGTATCATCAACCTAATTAATACTACTCAAATGAAGCATGAAAATAGCGAGCGGGTCCCTTCTAATGTAACAGAATTTCCTGTGACTGGAAGCCACTTAAAAAAAACAAGATTTCCCACATTGTAACCACACCTCAGTTGAAGCCAATGTAATCCCACAGTCCCTGGTGTCCTCCTCCAGACCAGCAGTGTTACAGTCAGTGGTTGTTTATGTGGATGGAACCCGAATGCGAAACTGTCCCTGCTGGAGCTGCAGGCGGAACAGCTTACAGTTGGCGATGCGCAGGGCGGCACAGCTCGTCTTGCTCAGATCTGAGGGCATGAGGGGTCTGGTGGGGTGCCAGGTGCCGGTGCTCCTGCGAAACTCACGGACATAGTCGAAACTAGTGCCTGTAATCAAAACACATAGAAATATTATATGAATGCAGTGCAGTGTATAGTACAAAGCTTTATAATTTAACAAGCAGGCAGCATGGCTGGTTTATTTGAGCAAATCTATTTTAGTTTTAGACCGTTACAAAAAGATTCACCAGTAATTTTACACTGCTTTTCTTACTTTGATTTCTTGTCTTGTTTCTAGTCAAAATATCTAAAAATTCTTAAATCAAGAAGAATTTTCTAGACAAGCAAAACCTATTGTCTTGTTTTAAGAAATAATTTGCCAAATTGAAGTCAGTTTTTCCTTAAAACAAGCAAATAATCTGCCAATGGGATAAGCAAAATAATCTTATGTCAAGAGGAAAAACAAGATTATTTTGCTTACCCCATTGGCAAATTATTTGCTTGTTTTAAGGAAAAAAACTGACTTACTTTTTGCAGTGTAGTCATCATGTTGCAGTATTCCTAGATATTATGGAAAAGGTGGCAGTTTTATATTATAAAAAATAAATTACTGAATTCAAATTGACAAGATCTTAAAATTTAAGACAGATACATATTGATCTGATTTTTCTAATAATAAACGATACAAAACCATACTTCTAAACACTCATTGGCCACTTTGTTAGGTACACCTGTCCAACTGTTTGTTAACACAATTTCTAATCAGCCAATCACATGGCAGCACCAAAACTGGACAATAGAAGATTGGAAAAACATTGCCTGGTCTGATGAGTCTCAATTTCTGCTGCAACATTTGGATGGTAGGGTCAGAATTTGGCATCACCAACATGAAAGCACGGATCCATCCTACCTTGTACCAATGGTTCAGGTTGGTGGTGGTGGTGGTGTAATGGTGTGGGGATATTTTCTTGTCACACTTTGGGCCCATTAGTACCAATTGAGCTTCGTTGAAATGCCACAGCCTTCCCGAGTGTTGTTGCTGACCATGTCCATTTCTTTATGACCACAGTGTACGCTTCTGATGGCTACTTCTAGCAAAATAAAGCGCCATGCCATAAAGAACGAATCATTTCAAACTGGTTTCTTGAACATGACAATGAGTTCACTGTACTCAAATGGCCTCAACAGTCACCAGGTCTCAATCCAATAGAGCACCTTTAGGATGTGGTGGAACGAGAGATTCGCATTAAGGATGTGCAGCCAACAAATCTGCAGCAACTGCGTGGTGCTATCATGTAAATATGGACCAAAATCTCTGAGGAATATTTCCAGTACATTTTTGACTCTATGCCAGAAAGGATTAAGGCAGTTCTGAAGGCAAAAGTAGGTTCAACCCAGTACTAGTATGACCTAATACCTAATCTACCTAATAAAGTGGGGGGTGAGTGTATTTATTTATTTATTTATTTATCCAAATCTGTTTTATCAGTCACATTTTTACTTTTTTTTTTTAAGTATCAAATTTCAAATCAACTACTACTATTAAATAGAAAAAGCTATGATGCAGCTTGCAATACACTAGCTGAAATGACATACATTTGTATATTTTATTTTGGTTAAAAAAACACAATGGTTGTAGTTTATCCTCATTGTAGGACTTATTTAAAATATTTCCATCTTTAAATTTATTCCTTAAGAAGGTCAGCATTTTTGGTGCTGTGTTCATTTCTACAACCACAGTGATAAAGTGTGATTATCAACTTACCAGTGTCAAGTTCTCCAACCACATATATACTGGCACCAATGGGCACGGCTCCATACACGAAAGATGATGTGGTGTGTATGCAAAGGTTTTGGTCATCCAACAACACCCACCTAAGGGGAATAAGACACTGATGTGCGCATATTCACATTGCAGTATTGTTCTGTATTGTATTGCAAAGTTCTCACCTCTTGAGCTCATCGTGGAAGAACTCAGACTTGCAGATGGTCATCTGACTGGACTCAGGATTGTCAGCGTCTCTGTTCCTCACACCACCAAACACGTAGAGCTCTTGTCCAATGCCACACGCTACAGCACCAAACCTGAGGAAAACAAAGCGTCAATACAATAACATTTCTAGCATGTTCTCTCACCAAAGAATTTATATGGCTCTATACTCAATTTCTGCATTACCCCTTTTGTCTTTATGCACTTCCTGACCATCAGGAAGAGACCAGAGATAAATGTAAATGTTACTATGAAGGCTTTTGCAATACTGTCAGGCTGATTGGATTAGAAGCTGTGTATTTGAATGACACTGTTGCGCTGATGATATCAGGGCTGGGGAAATTCTGCTACCAGTATGACTCCTGTTTACATGGTTTGTTTAGATATGTTTCCATCTCTATGTACACCGCCCCCCTAAAATGTATATATATATATAAAAAAAAGTGTAGCATGGCATTAGTCAGAATTTTGATGACTGCAGAGCAAGTCCTCAATAAAGAATCCTGAAGATACCAGAGTCTTCTGATTGGTCGATTCTGAGTTTCCAACAATACCTACATCACATCGAAACATTTTTTTTTTCAAATTCTGTGAAAACTAATTATGTAAATGAGAGTAATACTGATAAAAAATATGCAACATATAGCATATCTTACAACATAAACTTACACTTATAGTCGGTACATGTAATCGGATTACTTTTTCAAGTAATCAGTAAAGTAACACTTTCATTTTCAAGAAAATATCAGAGTTACTTATTCCAAAAAGTAATGCCAATTACTTCTTGATTTTCCATTTGTTCACTGACAGATCTTTTGTCTCCGCAGTGAGAGAAATAAAGTCCTAGAAATAAAGTAGTAAGTGTAGATGTGCCGTGTACGATGTGTAAACATGATGTAGTTCAAGCTTAAATGTGAACATGTACTTACTCATCTCATTATCACAAAAACACATTCAGTATCCCTTACATTTGAGGTTACAAATTTTACCCCCAAAATTACAACGCCAGTGATTCATGACTCCCAATATCCACTGAGGTGGTTATAAATATATAAACCTTACACACCGGCGTACATACCAATACCAATAGACCCAAGTCTATTTATCATTTATATTTGAAGAACGCCACTCGGAGACCATCCTCCATGTCCAGCTGTGGCCTGTATTTATGTTAAATGTAGGTGTAAAGTAAAGGTGTCAGAAAGTTTAACCTGGTGCCATAAAATCAGTGTGCTGTGTCTTTAATATTAAATAATCACCCCAGGGGTCGCAAAAAATGGAAAGGCTAGAGGCATTTTATTTGCATGTTTTTCATTGTAACTATTAACTACTATTTTTATCTTCTTTGGGTTATGGATAAAATATGGTAGGGCTGGGCGATTTGGCCTAAAATCTAAATCTCGATTAATTGAACATTTTAACACTTAATGAATGATTATTGATTATGAATGAATGATTACGATTAATGAATGATTATTTTATTTATTTAATTATTTTGTTGCTTTCATAGTTCACTCACAAGTGTTGTCTAGTAAATATGCTTACATATTACAAGTGAGAGATTTCTGATTGAAGTGTGCAATACTTGATTTTAAAATAATTGAAGGAAACACACACTATCTACTATCCATGATGATTTATTAAACATCAACAATGAACAACTGAAATTAAAACACACATTGTCCAAAACAAACAGTCATATTTTTCTTTTAAAAAGTAAAAATAAATAACTTTTGGAAACAAAATTAATAATTTTCAATGTTTTTCATATCAAAAGTAAAAAATAAGTAGTATCACTTCTAAATAAATTAACTCCTGTATATCCTGTAAAAATATTTTAAATAGTGCATTTCTTCTATCTTCTGTAAGCAAATATTTAAATGTAAATAATAATTTTATTCTAATGGTATATATACACTGTCTCAAGGCATCTCTGGTGCAGCTTACAGTCATCTGTAACAATAGTGCAAATGTGCGACATGTAGTTACATTTTTTTAGAGGTACACGGGAATGCGACCATGCACCTGTGTGTTTGACGCAGCAGTTAAAGGTGCAGTATGTAAGTTTGACACCCAGTGGCTGAACTAGGTATTGCACTCCTGAATCAAAATCAAAACGCAAGCGATCGCGGGATGCCAGATTGAGTACAGGAGCGAGTGATTTAAACTGTGTTCTAAATAAAAGCAACGACACGTGATAGTGGGAATATTTTCCATATTAAAAGGAGTTTTGGTTCTAACCAACACCTCAAATTGATATATTAGAAACGGCTTCTATTTCTCGCAGCTGAACAACAGAAAACTATGACAGTGATCACCTCAGGTAAACTTTGTGTGCTTAATTCAGTGCTAAATGCTAACAATGTGAGTTTGAATGCCTTTTTACATGACATGTACTGCCATACTGAAAGCAGCAGCAGATAGTTCACCTCAGATCTTAAAAATACAATAAACCGTTTGAAACTGAACTTTAGAACTAAACACATATGAGTGATTCAGCATCTACATTTAATGATGTTAAAGAGGGTTGACATGTATTTAATAGATTCTAAACCTTACCGTTTTGTGAGTGCATATTCTGTGCTTCTGAAAGGCTGTATTTAAATTTCTGTCGTATTTAGTCTGGTGCAAACAGCCAAATTTCTCATCACTGCGTATCACGTCACAAGCATGTTGTTAGGATACAGGGTTACAATGTAACCTGCTCACCTAATGTTTACGCTTGTAATATTTATATTATTTGCTTATTAATAACCTCATGTGGAACTGAATCGGTCTCATTTCAACATCTGATACTGTCCACTGACACTGTTGCATTTCGCTCACGCTGAATTATAATTGGCTAAACTGGCATTGTGCAAGTTAAGTTTACCTAAACAAAGACAGCGTTCCGGCACGGAAAACACATTTTCAAAGCAGAATATCTGACTTCAGCATTGTTTTTCAGTTAAACAAGTATGTTCACTTGGGATGTTTCTTAAATATCTGCGCACATATCATAGTATTTTTATGCTTTAGAAGAGTCAAAAACTTACATACAGCACCTTTAAAATCAGCCTTAACAGAGTGGGGTCACGTGACTCCACAAGTGGTAGGGAAAGTAATTTTAAAAATTGTCCTGGAAAATTGTAATCTATTGTAGGTTCTGAATGTCAATTTCGATTACTTATCGATTAATCGCCCAGACCTAAAATATGGTAATTCTAATAAATACTGTATGGTAATTTTAATAAAGTGTATTTAATTTTTGAAAATCACCAAGCAACCCCCTGTCATTTTCCCGGGACCCTCATTGACTTCACATTTCAGTTTTAGTGCATACAGGCCTTACATTTTTTTCCAAATTATATTAATATTAGTTTTTATATTATTACAAGCATTATTAACAAGCAAACCCAAGCAGCATAAAAAAAGTAATGGAAAAGTAATGCAGCACACTACTTTCCTTAAAAAGTAACAATTACAATTCATAGTTACTTATTTTTTTAAAAAAAGCAACACTAAATAAAATGTAATATATTACATTTAACGGTAACTTTTTTCAATACTGGTCATTAATATCATACAAGTATTCAGAAATTGATCTGATGTTGAAAAAACGATTCTGTTGGGGATGTTTTCATTCACTCTGGTGTGACTGAGTCTTAATTTGGCCGTAACTTTTTCTGTGTTTCAGCTAGCCAAATGTTTTTTGGTGAGACATCTTATTTTGACACATATTTTGGAAAGAAGCATTGAAAGATAGAAAAAAAAAACACAATACAGTCTGGGCAAATTTACTGCTGTTTTGTTAGGGATGAAAACATCCACTAAATTAAACTGCTGTAAAATGCATCAGATTAATTTTAATTAAATCAGTTAATCAACCTCAGTCCTGATCAAAACTTCTAAATTCATAAATGATGTCATTGATTTGGTAAAAAACACACCCAAAATTACTTATTTTCAATATAAAAAGTAGTTGTGGACTGGATTTTTTAAAAAAAACTTTTATCACAGTCTTGAACATGTGAAAGATTAGTAACAACATTGGTTTTGATGCATTGTTAGTTTTTGTCTGATGCATTTTAACAGCAGTTAAATTCAGTGGATGTTTTCATTCCTAACATAACAAAAGGGTAGTAAATTTGAACAGTGCACAAGGGTTAATAGTTTTTTCCTCAAGATCCACTGACACTATTTGAAATAGAACACTTTGTAATGCTGTTAATATCTTTACAGTCTATTTTGATCAAATTAATGCATCTCTGCTGAATAAAAGTATTTATATAAAAAAAGCAACTGCTTGCCAAGTCTATGGAGAGTTAGTGCCAATGCAGAGTGTCTCAAATCAGTTACTTATGAGGCTTCATAACAGTTAGGATGCTGCCTTAGAAGGTAGCCAGGCAGCCCATTAGATTGCATAACTGAGCTGTGGACAGAATTATACTCCAAACAAGACAAGAACACCAAGAAAAATGACTATTTATGTTCCTCCAGATGGTGATCAAGTATTTCCAGTTCTATGGGTTAGACTGATAAGTCCCTTGATCGCTATTGTTCTGAAGACACATCTGCAAGACATCAAATCATGGGGCGCGTCTCAGTTCTCCTGCTGTTGGACCGTTATGAAGATGTGCTGCCTTTGACATTTGTTTGCGTCACACGCAGGATGAGAAAAAAACATTCTGTAAATTCACATCTAGGCACATACCACTCTGAGCGCCCAGTATCTGTGGTTTGAATTGATGGGGCCCCGAGTTATGCTGAATAGTCATTTCTGCCATTTCCTGTTACCTAATAGAAATGTAACATTTTTCACAGCTATTCAAGAGAAACCTGACTACCTAAATGCAATACAATTACATCACCATCCTTTAAAGTTAAAATAGCTTTCGTAACAAATTGCTTGGGTGGTCTGACATAGTTTCGCAGTGTTATATAAAAATACAGACCCCTTTATGCCAATAAATTATGTGGTTGGTACAGGTTGTCGGATGAACACTGCTTTTTGTTTACATTTCTAACATTTAGCTAACCATAAGGTGAAAAAAAGATCAGTCTTTCTAAAGACCTCCTTTCTGTGAGCATACTCTGCTCTGATTGGTAAAATGGGCAAGTCTGTTTTGATTGGTCTACCACTTACAGTGCATATTAGAAACTAAACACCCATAACCATATCTAAATTTCAGTTCAGGAATTTTTCTCAGTAAAAATGTAATATTTTTCCCCTTCTCCACTTGTTACAAACATGTTTGATTTTCTTTGTTAAAAAAAAAATATTAAAAGAAGATATTTAGAAAAATGCTGGAAGCCTGTAACCATTGACTTCCAAAGTATTTGATTTTCCTACTATAAATGTCAATAATTACCAGTTTCCAACATTCTTCAAAATATATTATTTTTTGTTTAACAGAAAAAAAGTATATATACACACACACACACACAGTGGTTCCTCGTTAATTGTGAGAGTTACGTTTTAAAAACAGCCCGCAATAGGTGAAATCCGCAAAGTAGTCCACTTTATTTTTAGTTTTAAGGCTGTAAAACCCCTCACTACACTATTTTCTCAAACAGGCATTAACATTTTTACACTTTTCTCTCATTTAAACACTTACATACTGTACCTTCTACCTTCCTTTAGCATGTCCAAAAGTTAAACTTTTTGTGGGACGGTTAGCATCTTCCTCTGCCTTTTGGGTCCTAATTCTTTTAGGAGAATGTTTTGTTGACATTATAGGGTTTGTTGGGGAGAAAACTTGCAAACATACAGTCCAGCAGTTCAGAGTCACATTGCTAACAATCAAAGATTTATGTCAATTTGACAAGCTGAGCACATTCTGTACTGTACAGGAGACACGGCACGGGGGAGATTAATTGACAATGGCCAATCAGTACGCAAAACAAAATGAGCTGTAAGAAAAAGCATGTCAAATTGCACAAAAAAAAATCTGCGAAACTGCGAGACCACGAAAGGTGAACCAAGTTATAGTAAGGGACCACTGTACACACAACTTTGTTCCATTTTGTTGTTTTTGTATTCTTTTTTAAAGGGATTGTTCACACAAAAATTACTCTATCTGCTTTGTCCCTTATTTATCAGGGGTTGCCACAGCAGAATGAACCGCCAACTGAAATTTCTGTTATTTACTCATCCTTTGCTTGTTCCAAACCTGTTTGAGTTTCTTTCTTCTGTCGAACACAAAATAACTAGTTTGCTTATGTAGCTGAAAACCTGTAATCTGACATGGATATCCTAAAAAGATTTCTCAACTCTAATTGTGAACAGAATTATTGCCAAACTACATTGGCAAGTTATGAGTTTTCATTAACTGCTTTGAATAGAACCGTGCTGCAATATAAACAAACATCAATTACACGCTTTACCTCCTCTCCTTAAGAGGGCAGACTGTTGTCCACTGTTGGGTTTTGGGGTCGTAGCACTCCACAGAATCATAGATCTTCCCATATGATCCTCCGCCCATGACATACAGTCTCTTCTTCATGGTGGCACAGCTACCAAACTAAGTAATAAATTGACAACATTAAGAGAAGCTTGATATTTATTATTTTAAGCATGAGACAAAGTGTGTGGATTTATACAAACTAAAACTAAATCTCACCTTGCGCACTGTGGTCATTTTTGGCAGCGTTCTCCAGACATTGCAATGAGGGTCAAACACCTCCATTGTGAGGAGAACCTCAGTGTCCTCATTTTCTCCACCCAACACATAGATCATCCCGTCCAGCTCCGCTATGCCAAAGTGCTGTCTGGCCTAAACAGACACAAGAAAATACAATATAATACTGACACCTGGTGGGTCGTAATAAGAAGTGCATCATGCTCTTTTTTCATTACATGCTATCCTAGCAGCAACAATAGTAGCCGATTAGCAGTCAAATAGGAACTATATTATTGCTTTTCATACTACACTTTTTATTTTTGAAAATGGGCTCATGGGATTTAGTCCCCTAATGTTAAACAGTTTAAACTCTTTTGTAGTTACATTGTGTACTAAAACTGACAGAAAATACAAATTCATTTTTTATCTAGGTACTATACTCGGATTCTGGTGTAATAATCAAGACTTTTGCTGCAGTACGATGGCTGTACATTATACAGTGCATGACAATAGTTCCCAGCTAGCTACTGTAACTAGGTAACAGTGACCAGAGCCGGATTAAGAACATATTGGGCCCTGGGGCTAAAGTAATCTCAAGGGCCCTATTTATTTTATCGGCTCACAAAAGTAGCCTTTTCCTATTATTATTATTATTATTATTATTATTATTATTAATTTGCTAATTAATTCCCAGAGATGGGTTGTGACTGGAAGGGCATCCGCAGCGTAAAAACGTGCTGGATAAGTTGGCAGTTCATTCCGCTGTGGCAACCCTGGATTAATAAAGGGAATAAGCCAAAAAGAAAATGAATGAATGAATTTGCTAATTAATATTATTATCTAATTCTCTACTATTGGATTTATACAACATTTGATGATAAATGTTATAAATGTTTTCTAATTTTCTTAAAGTAAGCATAAAGTATACAAAACTAATCACATAACATGAACTTCCAGTTTTAAACCGGTTGGCAAAAAAACCCAAACACTTTATACTTCTTAAATAAGTGCTTTAAAAAAATAAATACTTTCACTAGAGTTTAAAACGTTTACTTATATTTTCTTATATATACTGTTTATTATAAAGTTTATCATAAAGTTTTGGTCTTGTTAGTCAATCAATTACAGAAGGTTAGCATCTTTTTTTGTTTTTTTTGCCTCAGATATAGCTAATGTCTGATGAAAGCCAGCACCATTATTTCAATATTCTGGATTATTACTGTTGTTTTTATAAAAGGGGCTAGGTAAACATTTATTATAAAGTTTGCTTTCTAACTGGTTCATTTAAACTTAAACCATGTATTTTCTTGAGATAGATACTCTGCAATGATAGACATTTTGTCTATGTAGGCTATTTGATTTGGTAGCACACTGTCTCGATTAGATTATTTGAGAGAAGGATTGTGTGGGTGCCCGGCTGAGACAGCACTTTAGTTATGAGTTCATACAGCATGATTCCAGCTATCCCGGCTTCTCTTACTGCAAGGTAATAACGGATACAGTTTATTTTTATTTATTTTCATAGCGGTTCATTCCGCTGTGGCGACCCCAGATTAATAAAGGGACTAAGCCGACAAGAAAATGAATGAATGAAGAGTATAGTTCCTAGCTATAGTGACCTAGAAAATACTGGACGCTTTTCATTGTCTGTCGGTCTCAGTACACAATGTAACAACAGGAAAGTGAAGCTTTAAATAGGATTATTATCAACACTCTTTTTACAATTTTTTGAGTGAGATGCTAACGGTTTAATCCAATTTAATGATCTATGCTACGCCCAGAGATCGGCAGATTAATGGATTCAAAAAAGGGTACTCTTTAACCCTAGGACAGTTTCCAAAAAAAAAAAAGTGGAGTGTTCCATTAAATAATAGCACAAATTCCTGTAAATGTTCTGCATGACACTGAATGGCATCAATTTTTAATAGTTAAAAGAATCTAGTCACATATTATCTACTGTTTTAAATCTGATGAAATTGCACAGTGTGTCCTTAAGGCTGAATACTTTATTAGGGGTTCATACAACCCACTAAATTATTGTCATTGACAGTATGCACATTTCTAAGAGAAATACCTGCATCATTGATGGGATCTGGGTCCAGGTGTTGGTCTCCGGATCAAATTTCTCTCCAGAGCTCAAGACAGTTTTATTCTCATCCATTCCTCCAATTGCAAACACATATCCCTCTGATCAGGCAGACAGAATTAGAAGTGCAGTGCATGAAGCACAATAATGAAGATCTTGTTATTTTAGCTATTTAAATCCACCAACTCTTTCAATGGGGATATATAAAGCATTTAATAGATTTAAACATGCAAGTGGTAAAAATACATTACGATGGAAAAAGTATTGAGAAATATTAGTACAACATTTTTTTGCAGTATAATGGCAATATTTCTTCCTATTGGAAACATTTGTTATACATTATATTTTTGAAATTTATTTTAAAATGAAAACCTAAAACATTATACATTTTTATTATGCTTATTTTTTCTTTCAAAACCAAAAAAACAAAACAAAAAAATTGCTCCAAACTTTGGAACAAAGACTGTTCACTTGAACATTTTGCTTCCAAACATGAGCATTATGTATAAAGAGTTATAATTATATTAATAATGATAATTAATGGCAACGCTGTGGCGCAGTTAGTAGTGCTGTCGCCTCACAGCAAGAAGGTCGCTGGTTCGAGCCTCGGCTGGGTCAGTTGCCGTTTCTGTGTGGAGTTTGCATGTTCTCCCTGTGTTCGCGTGGGTTTCCTCCGGGTGCTCCGGTTTCCCCCACAGTCCAAAGACATGTGGTACAGGTGAATTGGGTAGGCTAAATTGTCCGTAGTGTGAATGAGTGTGTGTGGATGTTTCCCAGAGATGGGTTGCGGCTGTAAGGGCATCCGATGCGTAAAATGTGCTGGATAAGTTAGCGGTTCATTCCGCTGTGGCGACCCCAGATTAATAAAGGGACTAAGCCGAAAAGAAAATGAATGAATGAATGAATTATAATTAACATAACTACCTACATCATCGACAGTGAAATAACAGCAATATTCCCTGACATATGTAGTATTTAAACACTGAACAAGTACAAACCTGCAGACACAACCCCATGGCCAACCCGCCTCTCCTTCATTGGCATCAGGTCAATCCACAGCTGCCTGTTGCGATCGTAAAGTGGACACATGCAGCGCGCCACTGCTGTAGGCTTCCGAGAGCTGCAATGGAAATAAAACGTTTAGTTTTTTTTGTATAATGTAGTCTAGACATGCACTGACGAAACCAAATGGTTTCTGCTCCAAATGTGCCACTTTTATTAGTGTGTAAATGGAGCATCAACAGGCTTGAAATAAAGCGCAGAGGAACTAGCAAAAAGGAAAAACAAAACTGCATTCACTGCATACTTTTGATGTTTTCACAGTGATCCTTAAATAAAACTGTATTGTACAGATAAGACTTTTCCATTTAGATACGTTTAATTATAGCACATTATATAAATTGATTTTTTATAATATAGCACATTGTATTATATTAAATATATACACATAGTACTAATTTTTTATGTTGAAAAAAACCTGAAAAACTGATCAGGACATTTGTTTATTAAATCCGAGAATCTCTATCTAAAGCTAGAGTAAACATCTGTACTTGATGTGCTATTTGTGGTCTTAATCCAATATAATTGTGCATCTGTTGATTTTATTTTATATGTGGATTATTGCTGCATTTGCAGAACTCGCCTGCAGAAGCTCACTGTTCCTGACACGTAAAAACAATACGGGATGAAAATCATAAATACTTTATTGGAAGTGGAATGTTTTGTTTTTTATTATTATTATGTGTAAAAGGGAACCCATTGCCTTTGGAAAAGTTTAGATGTTTTTTTTCACTTTAGATTCTCTCCGTAAAATGCATAAAATACAGAAGAATTGGTTTACACACCAACCAAGAAAATGTTGTTATTCATGCTGTTCTATAAGCGCCACCTACAGACAGCTGCACTTTTTCATTCTGTCTACAATTTTTTTTGTACAGTAGTTTTTTTGTAGCATAAATTCACAAAACTAATGTAAAATGAATTAGCTTTTACTCTACATTTTAAAATGATACAATCGAATAGAATTTTCTATAAGCGCCACCTACAGGCAGACGGTGAATATACAGTTTTTTTTCAACCAGTCTACTGTTTTTTCATAGCTTTTTGTAGCATAATTTCACAAAACTAATGTAAAATCAATTATTATTTACAATATATTTTGAAATGATAAATCTAATAGAATCTTCTGCAAGCACCACCTACAGGCAGAGAGTAAATATGCACTTTTTCCATTCCGTCTATTGTTTTCTTATACAGGTTTTGTACCATAATTTGACAAAACTAATGTAAAATTATTTTGTTTTTACTTTATAGTTTAAAATGATACAATGTAATAAATTTTTTAAGCGCCACCTACAGGCAGACAGTAAATATGCATTTTTTCAGCCTGTTTTTTTGTAGCATAATCGGTAACACTTAATTTTGATGGTCCATTTAAGTATTAGTAGACTGTTTGCTTAATATCTGTTGATACTGCTCCTTCAACAGACATTGACTATAAGAAACTTTCACTAATTCTAACCCTAAACCCAACCTAACAGTCTACTTGTAATCTATTGAGAATTAGTTGTAATGTAACTTAAATTCAACAAACAGACCATCAAAATAAAGCGTGACCGCATAATCTCACAAAACTAATGTAAAAAATTTATTAGTTTTTACTTTATTTCTTAAAATTATACAATCTAATTGAATTATCTAAAACAAAATTTAAAATAAGCAATAGAAAAGCAGATATCCGTCAATTTGCCTGTAAAGAAATCAGCAAATGAAATGGGCTATGAAAAATCAAGATTGGTGCATCATTATTAATTTGATCAATACTCACGTTCTCTCCTCACCACCCACTGTGACGATACACTCGGAGTAGCCACGAGGTTTGAACGCAGCAAGCAGAGCCTCTCCCTGCTGCGCTGCTCCTCCTAGAGACTCCATACAACAATTCCCAATCACCTCCCGCATCAGCGAGTCTCCCAACATCTGCTCCTGGAGGTAACTCTGGTCCAGGCCTTGAACCCACACGGCAGACATCACCTCTTTCATATGGACCTGAAAAAAATATATACTGTTTATTCTATTTAAAACAATTCTATCTATTTACAGTGCTCAGCATATATGAGAACACCCCCACAAATCTCTCATTTAAATAATATTTTTTATAGGATGCTTTACAATATTATATTTGTGCATATACAGTATATTAGTTTAGTCAGTAATGAAGCCAAATCTGGAGCTTATCAAACAAAATAACTTATGATTACTGTTCAAAAATTAGTAGCCCAAATTTATATGTTAGGGAAAAATATTAAATACAAATTTAAAAATAGCAAAAATCAAGAGAAACAAAAAAATATATAAAATGTTGTGGACGTGTTGTAGTTTGTCATTTTATTTTTACACTATTTTGCATGAATTTAAATGTATTATCTTTCCATTTCAAAAGATGTTCTGTGACTAAAATATTGTTTTCATAAATATATCTGTTTAACAAATCTGTTTTGTTCAAAAGCACCGATATATATTACCCATATTCACTGAGAAATTGATAAAAATATTTATTTTCAAAATGGGGTGAACTCAATTATGCCGTGCACTGAATGTATTTTATTTAAACTGGCCAGATAGTAACAAACAACAAATAGTAATAATATAAACATAAACATTAATAAAGTTTGTTGTTAATAAGATGTTTTATAAATATATTACTATTCTTTTCAGTAAAGATGCATGAAATTTGACAGCTGTGACAGTTAAGGCATTTATAATGTTATACAATTATTACAAAATTAAATGCTGTATTTTTGAGATGCTATTAATCAAATAATTCTTTAAAGATTTTGTCAAGGTTTCCATGAAAAATGTTAAAATAAACAGTTCAAAATATTTTAGATATTAAAACATTTTATTACTGTATTTTTAATCAAACAAAAGCAGATTTAGAGCATAAGAGATATTTCTCAACAAATCTATGTATATATTGTGTGTGTGTGTGTGTGGGGGGGGGGTAATGCTTTTTTAAAAAGGTCTATTCATGAATACAGTATACAAGTAATATTAAAATAGCACTTTTTTTCATCTTATGTTTCCCTTTTTACTTCTTTTTTCCTTACCTCCATCTATCTATTGAATTATTTACTTATTTATTTATTTTTAAGAATTACTATCATTTATTTATCATTATTTTGCCCTTAATTCTTGTATTTATTTATTTGGTAAATACTTATTGAACCTATTTGCTACTATTGTTTATTATTTAATTGTGTAGTACATTTGGACTATAGCCCATTATACATTCTTTGTAAAACTTGCCTCTGATTATAAGCACATTGTACATTCATTTCGATAACTTTAGATAAACAGGTCACAAAAAAAATAAATAATGTTTGCATACTTTTATACATATACTTGTAATAACAACGTTTCTATTATTCATTCATTAATTTTCCTTCGGTTTAGTCCTTTATTTATCAGGGGTCGCCACAGTGGAATGAACCGCCAACTATTCCAGCATATGTTTTAGGCAGCGGATGCCCAGCGGAAACACCCATACACTCTCACATTCATACACACACGCTCGCACTACGGACAGTTTTAGTTTACCCAATTCACCTATACCGCATGTCTTTGGACTGTGGGGGAAACCGAAGCAACCGGAGAAAACCCACACCAACATGGGGAGAACATGCAAACTCCACACAGAAATGCCAAATGGCCCAGCTGGGACTCAAACCAGTGACCTTCTTGCTGTGAGGTGACAGTGCTAACCACTGAGCCACCCAACATTTTAATAACTTAAGTTTAAAGTTTCTCTATGCCTGGACTATACAAAAATAATATGCATAATTACATGCATAATCAATTAATTATTATTAGAAAAAATATCCACAAATAACGAATTTTGCACTCTAGTTATGCTAGTGCATAAGTATCTGATCTAAAACACCTGTTCAACTCACTCGCCGAGCTTCAGCGTCATGGCCGATCCAGCGGACCACAGCCTCCAGGACGTGTCTTTCGTTCCCCACATTGAGCTTCTCCATGGACAGCAGCTCGCACAGGCGATCGGGCGGCTGCTCCAAGAACTCCTCTGTATTGGCAACGTCGCGGAAATGCGTCTGCAGGAACTCTGTGGCCACATGATAAACGTGGTGCAGGCAGTAATGCAAAGAAAAGACCCGAATGCCGATGCAGTTTTCAGCAGTGATGCAGCTCTCCAGGAACTGACAGCACAGAGACTTGAGATCAGTGAGAAGCAGAAGATCAGCGGCCTGGACAACGTCCTGAATGGTGTCTTCACTCAGAGTTATCTACAGTAAATAAACAGGTTAAAGGTTAAAATTATTATTTAAGATACATTTTTTTGAAAGCCCAGCACTCACAAGCAAATCTACAATAAAATAAGGGTGATGAACTATTTTTTTCAGGAATTGATTTATTTATTTAGAACTTTGTACTCTAAGGTCCACTTATAATGTTATCAATATTTCGATACCAATTAATTTTATTAAGAAGTAATAGCATATTTTCTATCTTCTTTTTAATCAATTCAAGTTTATTTGTATGGCGCTTTTCACAATAATTATTGTTTCAAAGCAGCTTTACAAAAAAGGTGCACATTAATGCATTTCAATCAAAATCAGAAAAGGTTATGATTACTATAAATGTATTAGTTACTAATAACTTTAACTAAAGGCCCACACGGAGTCTATTTATTTACTTGTGTAAATGTGCGTCAATTGATATTTATTCAGTTTTTAAATTAATTTCAGTAATATTAACTGATTATTGAAATGTTCATAGGAATTATTTATAATACAGTTTGTAAAGTAATATTTTCGGTCTCTTAATAGATATATTATATAATAGACTGCTCTGTTTACAAAATAAGTGGATCTTATTGGATTTGCATTGTAAACATTAAATCAAATTTGTTTTAAGAAATTATTATTTTTTGTTTTACCTATAAAGTTTTTAGTCATGATACTCCCAAAATAATTCTGCATAAATCTGCATTTTTTTTTTTACAAAATTCTGTGCAGAAATAGGCTAAATGTCTGCAGATTCTGTCTGACCCTACTAATTACTCATAACTTTATAAGTTATTATATAGAAACGTAGTTAACCTGCAGTTATATGGTATATAGGTGATGTCTATGTGTAGATGTTGAATGAAGTGTATTTGTGTGTATGTGCTGTCCTCGAAGTCCCAGATTTTATCATCTAACCGATTTGAATAGCTGTGGTGGATTTCAGACTCAGAAGTAAATGCCCACATATTTAACATTTTACAAGACACTGTTTCTAAGATTTGGTTGCAAGGTTAAAAGATAGCTGTAGCCAACAAATGTAGACTTCTGCTTGTTTGAGAGCCTGTATTCTTTATAGATCGACGCTGATGTGATTTACATTAAAAAAAAAATGCATAGATACTCAGTACATATCAAACATTCTGTAATTACATGCATTGCAATGTTGATCATGTAATAAAACGATTTATTTCACTTCATGTGTGGTAGATTCAGCATTTTCATTTCAATCTTTTTAAAAATTATTTTTTTAATTGTGTCTTGTTTATAAACAAATAAACAGTAAAAAAATAATAAAGTGAACAAAAGGAACAGAGGCCTGTTCCATAAACCAAGAGAATAAGCCAGGTTTATTTTGGTAAGTCAGGTTTATTAATGGTGGATTCGGTTGATTAATCAAATTTAGGATAGCTTGAACTCAGTTATTATGGCAACGTATGCTGGGAAACTAGCCTGGCTTGGGGCAGGTTAACTTTCAGGCTAAGTCAAGTTCAAGCTTAATCGAAGTAATGTTAATATTCACTGCCGTAATTTGATGTCATTTTATTTCACTTAACCTCTTAATAACGATTAAAACTTTATAGTCACTTAATAGTATATATA
This sequence comes from Danio tinwini, assembly GCA_903798205.1. Lineage (NCBI taxonomy): Eukaryota > Metazoa > Chordata > Actinopteri > Cypriniformes > Danionidae > Danio > Danio tinwini. The sequence continues at coordinate 6,744,882 of CAIGQZ010032545.1, forward strand.
CATATATACACCAAACATATTTTAGAATAAAACAATATATACATAAATACAAACTACAACATTTCAACATTTTTTTTTTATGTTTATGTTGATTTTTTTTCCCTGTTTATTAAAATTTTTACTTAATATTTTCCCCCAACTAATTAATTTGGGTGTACAAATTTTTGGACTTGATGATCTTCAGTACATTTTGTTAGATTAGTTCCAAATTTTGCTTTGGTAGTAAATAAACTAATGTATATGCACAAACATTATAAAGCATTCTGTAGAAAATATTCATTTAAAACATTGATATGTGAGAGGTGTACTTAGCTAGTATATGGATTACAAAATGTAATAAAGGAAATATATTAGGAAAGCACATTTTGTATGTTACTGTTAGTCTGCACTGCATTAAAACTTTTCCTTGCAAGCAACAGGTAGGAATTGCGTATTCTTTCTAGCTCTCTCTCTCTCACAAGCGCAGTCAAGCACAATTTCAATGTATTGCGACAAATATTTAGCGTTAATAGGCCTAGATAATGGTCTATTTTTAATTGAGACAATTGAGACTCTCTTGCTCTGTTGCAAGCTGTAGTTTTTGATTATTATGGTTAAATTATTATATGTTTGAACTATGTTTGTTGTAAATAGTTGATGTTGTAGCACACAACATAATCGATGCATCTATGCTTGACCTCCAAGGTTTCACGACAGTAACGTGCACAAACAGTTATCTAGATTATTTACACTGAACTCAAATGATCTTCAACTTGCTGTTATGGAACCAATTTAAGCGTGGATGTTTAGTTCGGCTCATTGAAGTCGGGTTTTTAACCTGAATCCCCCCTTTTCTTAACCAGTTTTATGAAACAGCCCCCAGGTCTGTAATTTAATTCAAAATAAAAGTTCCTTTACTCTTTATTGGGATCAGAAGGCCATTGGTGAGCGTGTGTGTGTGTGTGTATGCAGTCTTTGCATTCATATTTTTTATCTTGTTCCCTTCCAACCTGTCTTTAGCATTTTGGCTTCAATATAAGCTGGATTTTGACTAATGAGAAAGTTTTTATAGACCATTTTGAGGGATGTAAACAATAATAATGGTCCTACCCTATTTCCTGTTTTACATTTTTTATGTCTTTAGCTTCAGATAGTCCAAAAAGGTTCACATATTGATAAATAATGTTATGGCAGCTGTTTTAACATTAAGATATGATTAAATTGGCTCTTGTTGTTACAGTTATGAAAGTTTGACACCAGTCAGGAAATGTTCATGGACCAGTGACATCGCCACATTGGAATGGTCTATAGTACAATGATGTCTTACTGTATATGTCAAAATTGATTCCTCAGTTCATCTCCCCTCCTCGTTTTTTACATAGAATTTTTATGGTATTAACAGGCTTAAAAATTATCATTTTAAATGTTCAGAGTTTCAACGGCTAAAGGAAAGATGCATACAATGTAAATATAGTAAAATAAATTACCTCCCCACTGAAAATATAGTCTAATATCTGCCTCATGGTGGGCACTGAGATCCCCTGCAACTCGATTTTGTATACAGATCCATCCTCCTTTGGTGGGTTGTAATTTAATTTGGTCCTGGAAACACAGCAACACAAAGTAACATGAGTTTGCATTCACTGTGAATCTAATACAATGGCTTACTTCAAATCTTGTACATCTGATAAATAAAAGGCTCTGCTACATTTGTAAAGGTTTTTTAATTATTTGAGAGGAAAAACCTGTTTTCCAGTCAGGTTTTTCATGTTAACCCTTTAGGGTCTGAGTGGATTGTGGGACACGGGATAAGTTTTGACATTTGTGATTTTTTTCAGTTTCTTGTAAATGTATTAATTGTTGAAGTCTGATGATACTCTATTCAGCACAAACTGTGCAGCATTATGTAAGCAGCATGTATGTACAGTGCTCGGCATAAATGAGTGCATCCCATTTAAAAAAAATTCTATTTTCACCTATTTATCAGTAAATATAGGTCACATTTTGGTGGATTTGAACAAAACAGATTTATTAAAATAATATTTTAGTCACCAAACAACTGTAGAAACAGAAAGATAATACATTTAATTTCATGCAAATTTATATAGTTTATTTTAAAACAAATACACACTCTTTGTTGGCAATGTCCTTGTGGTCACTTATCCATCAACGTAGAAAAGTTATGTAAAATTATAATTTTTGTCATTTAAAAAAATATTTGCATACTAAACACTGGGAAAACTATGTGTATATGTGTAAATATTTCTGGCTCTGGATGGCCAGTCCTCCACTGCACCTTGGTCCTGCATTCATTTCAAAGGAGCCCTGTACTAAAATGGCAGCTCTATTGACACATTCCTTCCATTAGACAACAACAGGGTAGACGACATGTAATGTAAATATCTATGGCTATTTATTATCAGTATGATCATTTTGAGTATAATAATTTTGCCTTGGATATATAAAAATAGCTTTTTAAAAATAAATAATACCATTTCACCTTAAGTAACAAAATTGCTTTTCTAATGGATTTAGTTTAAAGTTGAATATTGAAATTTTAAAAACTTGTGAAAATTGAGTAATAGGAATCATTTTTGTAAGCTTTTATGTGGATTTTGTGCCCTTTTTGTGTCCTTTCAGTAATTTTTTTATCATCAGTCATTAAAATTGTTTCTTATGTGTTCTGTATGCCTGTTACAGTATGTGCTGCTGGTTAAAATGAGGGTGTGTAAAAGACTTTTCTTTCTTTTTGTTTTTTTCAGAGAACTATTACTTTAAGTGACCCAAGCAACAGGCAAGGTGGAGCTGTTTGGCACACCCATATGACACATTGCTCAAGGGTCTGCAACATGTCTGAGCAAACATAGCAGCAGCTACTCATCTGATCTCACCTCATGCAAATCTATTCAAGTTTCAAGCATTTTCCCATACCTGATGTACGGACTAGCAGCAGCCAGAATGTTTTTCTGCACAGGAATCTGTTCACCTTCCAAAACCAGCACTGCATCTTGAAAACAGTCGTCCTGTCTAAAAGACTGAAGGACCCTCAGAAGCTTCTGGGAGTGCTGAGGGTCCGAAACCACTGATCCAGCATCAGCGCCAGCTCTTTTAGGGTCTGACATGCTGTAACAACACATACAGTACAGACAGATGTGCTGTTAACACAACACATTAACAACAGCAACATGCTCCAGGTTTGTGTTGAATAAACAAAATGACACGTTTAAATCATCTAAACTCACTCAAATGTACGTCAATTAAAGTTGTTATTGGTGTTTGCTGTAACTTCAGCCGCTCATAGCCATCTGTGTGTGTTTCAGAACAGCACAAACTGCAGAAAAACAGTTCTCGGCTGCTTCATGTCATGGCACTGCACGACGTCACCAGGAAGAGCATTTTGGTTTTTCAAAATAAGAGTCCCTTTTTGAAAACAGCACTCGGGTGTCTAATGTCTATGGAGCAGGTGTCAAACTCAGTTCCTGGAGGGTCACAGCTCTGCACAGTTTAACTTTAACCCCAATTAAAACACACTTGATCAAACGAATTGAGTTCTTCAGGACTTATACCATAAGTTATTTGTTTGGAACCTACAGGTAAGTGTGTTGAAGCGTAGTTGAAACTCTGCAGGACTGCGGCCGTTCAGAAACTTGACACCCCTTTATAGTTTTCATAGAGATAAGAAAAAAGAATGACTGAATATAATATAATATAATATAATATAATATAATATAATATAATATAATATAATATAATATAATTAATATAATATAATATAGTATAATATAATATAATATAATATAATATATTATGTAATGTAATGTAATATAATATATAATGTAACGTAATATAATATAATATATAATGTAATATAATATAATATAATATAATATATAATAAAATGTAATGTAATATAATGTAATATAATATAATATAATATAATATAATATA
>CAIGQZ010032545.1:6750741-6762519 GCA_903798205.1 Danio tinwini
TCTTTCTTTCTTTCTTTCTTTCTTTCTTTCTTTCTTTCTTTCTTTCTCTGAAGAAGTCTCCAAGGCACACAGTTTTTAATTCTAATTCTAATCTTTACATTTCAGTAGCACTTTCGAGGTTAAAGTTTTAGAGGAACAAGATGCTTTGGACATAAAGAATTTAAAATCAAATTTAAACAATTTACCCACAAAAAATATTATAGTTATTTATAGTAAATTTCATAGTGTTTTTGAATCAAGTACTTAATCTGTTGTGGTAATTCTATTGTTGCTGCAATATATGAAAGATATCAACAAATAGTTTGTATTTAAGTTTGTTTTTCAAACAATACGTATTTTACAACCCTGCTAAAAAACAAACAAACAGCTAAAACCAATCCAAGCTGGTTGGCTGGTTTTAGCTGGTCTCCCAACCTGGCCAAGCTGGTTTTAGCTTGTCTCTCAGCCTGACCTGGGGTGCATTTCCCAAAACCATTGTTAGCCAACTAAGGTCACAAGTTGCGTCGTTACAAACATAGTTTGTTGATTTGGCATTTCCTAAATCCGTTATTCCAATGAACATTCGCAAACTGCGTCACAAACTTCCATGCTTGCAACTACACCTCTGAAGCTGTAGTTAGAAACATAGTTCCTGGCTGTGTTCTATTCCCAGTTATCCCCTCTATGCCCTATTCATTTAGAACATTATAACATTTAAACTTGGAATGATTTTTTAGCTGTAATTTGCTTTCAAAGCTTTTTTAAAGTTCAGTTGAAGCGATCTTCATGTTTACAATTGCGCTCCCTTCGCAGTGCACTTTGAAAACATTGATGTAATTTTGATCACAGTCATGGCTTATGACGAAAGCTATAGGTGACCTATTATTATTATTATTAACAATAATAATAATAATCATCATCATCATCATTAATATTATTAAAGTATGATTTTTTTTCATTTCAAAATAAATAATAAACATTAAATTTATTTTCTTAATAAATAGCCTCATTATTTATTTATATGATTTATATATGATATCAGAGTACGTGTTAGCTTTTTAGAGTAATTTTATGTTAATTTAGAATAGAATACAGTATGTAATGTTCTCAATAATATTTGTAAAGGAAACATTGGTCCCATATATGCCATTTACATATATTTTAATTAACATGGAAAGCGAGTGCATGTTTTTACCAAAATTAATATTAGACTTTTTTAAATGTGTGTGCATGTAAAACAATATAATTTGCACAAAGAAATTATGGGGTTCTTCTCTAAAGAAGTTGTTACTCCACCCCGTTTAGAGCATCATTATGAGCGTTTTACATTATAACTAACGTGGTTAAAACGATGGATCTGTGACAGAGAAACGATACATCATACTATGATAGTTCAGCCGCGAGTTACATCATTGTTTGGGAAACGCACCCCAGGCTGGTTTTAGCTGGTCTTCCAGCATGACCAGCTAAGTCCAGCCTGACCAGCTAAAACCACCTAAGACCAAACAGCCTGACTAGCTAAGACCAACCTGACAAGCTAAAACCAGCTTGACTAAGACCAATCTGACCATCTATGACTATATAAAAAATGGTCAAACCCCTCTAAAACCACCCCGACCCGCTAAAACCAGATAAGACCAGCTTGACCAACCAGCTAAGACCAACCTGACCAGCTAAAAAGTGGCCAAAACCCCTGTAAAACCAGCCTGACAAACCAGCTATAACCAGTCTGGGAAACCAGCTAAAATCAGCTTGGGTGACCAGCCAAAACCAGCCTGACCAGCTTAGGCTGCTTTAAGCTGCTTTTTTTCAGTAGGGAATAAATAGTTTACTGTAGCTAAAGTATACTATTACATATTATTACAGCAGCATTCATTAACAAAGTGTTGTAAATACAATAATACAGTATAGTATGGTTTAAAAACTCTCTAGTACTATAAATTAGAAAATGATTTTTCCATGAGAGAATATTTTACAAATCTATTTATTTTATATGCTAAATGTTTTTTAGTTAAATTATTTAACCAATAATCTCAATAAAGTACATGCTGTTGAAGACATGTAAAATAAATTGCTTATGAGAAGATGTCGTAATACAGTAATAATTACAGTTACATCAGGATGCTTATTGTATGAGGAAACTGAATTCCAGTGAAGTTGGAGTGTTTTCAGTGTAACGTTATAAAAGTTCTGGAAATGTTATGGGAAAAGAGTTATGCTTTAGAGAAGCTCTTTATGATGAGATGTCTTCATTTTCTTTAGCAGTCATTCCTGTTTATGAAATGTTACTGTGAGCCCAGAATTATTACCACCACTTCATGTGGAATGCGATTAGCATCTTTGAGAGGGCCTAATTATTTCTCAAGTGCTATTGTCTTTCTGGGTCCCTCCCATTCTGAAACATTCATTAAAAGCAAAGTGAAGGCAAGGTCAGGGCGTCTTTGAAGGTGCTGTGTGTGTACCGTGTGGACCGATTCCTCTTTGTTCAGCCTGAAAGACAGAATAAATGTTTGATAATTAGCAGAGCCTTTGCTGTCCAGAGTTTTCTAAGCAGAGGACAGACTGACAGAATGGGAGCAACCCAAAGACACAGGCACTGTACGCATTAGTCCATCAACCTCGCTTCCTCATCTGTAACAATCACTCTTGATGAAAGCATGAGCAAAGGTGAGACTTGGAGTTCCAGATCTGTCTGAGTGCAACAGCAAAATTTAGCTTCAGTTTTTTCACTTTCTTTCTCTTATTAGACATTAATGGGTTTTCAATGGAGTTCAATATCCTCAACCCCTTCTTTGACTCGTCAGGCTCCACTGCTCATAACCAGGAGAATTAATTACAATTGATTAAACTCATCTTTGTGGGAAGCCATTCCACATCTAAAAATAATTCGCCATTTCCTTTTGTTCTTTAATCAGGCAGGGAAGTTTTCAACATCTCCGAGGAAATTGCCTGACAAAAGAGGGATGTGTTTCGCGATTTGCTGGTCAGGAGACAGCGGGTGGCTGGACTTCTCTTTTATGTCTCTCTGTGATGATGTAGAGCAGAAGATTAAAAGACCTTAAGCAAACACTGTACTTTTATGCCAATGGGATTACACTGAGTTGCAAACAGAAGAGTGATTCTGAAGCCAGTATGATATTGTCAGGATCCAGCCCTTACAGCCCTGTCACTCCTGTCTGTGTTAAATGTCTCATTGTTTGTTTTGTGTTAGTTCACGGCTGTCTCTTTTGTTGTGTTGGCCATGTGCTGCCTCCTTGTTTTCCTATGCCTCGCCCCCTTGTTTAGTCCTTGTTTGTCTAATTATGTTCACCTGTGCCTTGTGCGCTCTACTCCCTTTATATTGTGTTCATTTCTCCCTTGTCGTTGCATTTTCGTCACACTATGGCTGCGTCTGAAATCACCTATAATCAGTGGGTACTGTTTAAATGTACTACTCGGCCATTAGAAAAGTAGGTTTTATACAGTGTGAAGGTGAGCAGTATAAATGGAACTCAGATGTACTACATCCGGCATTTTGTTGTGATCACGTGACCTACCTGCGACAGTTGCGTCGATTCACTCCCATTCATGAATTCTCTCGTTGCACCATGGGATAGCGTAGCATGCATCGGATGCGCACATCAAAATCTCACCGGAAGTAGTAGGTCATCCAGGTACTTCTCGGGTTGTTGCTAGACCAGATATGGTTGCGGCCGGAAGTTAACAAAAATTATTTATATTATCTATTAAATTTCCCATTAGTTGTATTTTATTAACGTCTATCCTCACACCAACCTTAAACCCAACTGTCACAGTTACATAGAAACAGTAGTTGTAGGCTACAGAATTTTATGTAATCTGTTAAATTACCCAACAAATTGTATTTTTTAACATCTAACCCTACCCTAACCCTAAACCCAACCATCAAAGTATTGTAAAAATATTAAATATTGTTATATAGTGTCATAACAAATGCTGCTATATTGATGTGCATATCACAATTCCGGCCGGCTGTGTTTTTTATCTTTACTTTACCTACTTCCTGCATACTGTTTTTCGAATTCTATGCAATTTCGTACGCAACCTATCTCTTTTGTGTGCTTGTCTAGCTAGTCTGGTTAGTGCTTGATAGTAATAAGTTTTCATTTGGCCATTTTTGTGATCCTCAGTCCCAATCATAGTCCTAGTCTTTTGCTAGTTGTTTATTTTTTGTTCCTTTTGCTGTTTTGCTTTTTGTTTTATTTCTAGCTACAGCGAATTTCTTTTGTTTTACATTTTAGTAGTTTTATTTATTCCCCTATTTGTTTCATTTTATTTTTCAAGCTCTATTTTTTCTCTTTTAAATATTTCTTGTTTTTACTTTGTTCTAGTTTGTTTTTGGTCACTCTTCTAGATTTTCTTGTCTCCCCAGCTGTCTAGTCCTGTTGTGTTGCTTGTGTCACTTGCCGCCTGAGTCTCCGCTAGTTGTAGATCCTCCTGACTTGACGTTTCATCTGTTTGCCACCCCTGTCCCAAACTTGAGGATCTTACTGACTGCTTGGCCTGAAGTTTGGAAATTCCCATTTCCTGACCAGCCTGTTTCACCTCCAAAAAACACTCCCCTCTGTATCAGTCCTGAGTCTTTATCCATCACCAGCCTGTTCTCTGCCGTCACCCTGCACTATTGCGTGGGCTGTCCTTCTGCATTGCCTTGTTTCCCAAATAAACCTTGTGTTCTCTGATCTATTCTGCATTTGGACCCTTCTTGCCAACCCCGACAGATATATTTTATTGGTCAGCAAATGCTTGAATATATGGAAATGGTTGATATTGACTGCCAATTTTGGTGGGAAAATAAAAATAATTTAAAACCATTGACATGTTGACTATTCTGTAAAAAAAAACTTAACACATTTATTAATTATGTGATGATTAAGACTGAGTTGTAAAAAGATTGTATTATTTCAACAGTTGCATCTGGGTAAAATAATTCTAATCTTGTCACACCAAATTAACCTGTAAAAATATTTGTCTGACAATAATTGATGATTGTTGAACATCACTAGAATTAACTGTTGAGCTTAATTCAATAACCTATTGATAAGTGTATGGGTGTTTCCCAGGTTTCAGCTAAAAGGGCATCCGCTGCATAAAACATATGCTGATAAGTTAGCGGTTCCCTGATTAATATAAGGACTAAGGCGAAGGAAAATGAATGAATGATTTTATTTATTTCAATAATATAACATTTCACTGAATTGAGTTCAGCTTGCCGAGTTACACACACACACACACACACACACAAAAAAAAAAATTAATTTGCAAATCTGACTAATATTTGATTCCCTAAAAAATATTTGACGTTTTGTAATTGGACTTCTTACACTTTTTCTCAGTACATTATTGTTTTTGTTGTTTTTTTTTTTTACATTCGTCTATCATAAAGTTGTATTTTATGTCAGATTACCAAAGAGTAATTTCCGAATTCTACAATTCATTCGACGATCGCGTCAGTTCCGCAGCTCCGCTAACAGTTTTCATATCGAGTGTGCAGGAACAAAGACAGAAGAGGCAACAACGAGATGGAGCAAAGAGTTAACGTCGAGGAAAAGAAATGCTCTCAAAGTAAATCAGCAAAATATTGAACAATTGATGTTCAGTGCTTCAAAACAAATGGTCAGTTTATTGAGTTTGTCAGCTTAGCTAAACTGCTAGCAAATGTTAGCAGTAACCCAACTCAAATTAAATGTCATTGTTGCCTATTTTAAAGTCATATATCATTTTTAAAAACATGAGTTGATGTAGGCAGATGTTTTGATGTATAGTTATATTTGTCCTAATTATGGTATTAAAGCAGTTTTTGAAAGTAAAGGCTTTCTAAAAGTTTTTTTTCCATCTTTTTTACACATTAAGCTGGGTCAACTGGAGCAGCTTTGGAGCAGTGGTCAAACAGACTCCACAGAGATTGAAATGACAGGTAGATAAAAGTTATTTGTTTTATTATATATTGTATTAAATATACTGTTTAATCTTGGGTATTTAAATCATTTATTCATTAGAACAACACTCTTTCATTGCTCTAAATCACAGGTGTCAAACTCTGGAGGGCTGCAGCTCTGCTAAGTTCAGTTCCAAGGCTAATTAAACACACCTGATCAAACTAATTAAGTCCTTTAGGCTTTGTTTGAAACCTACAGGTAAGCTTGTTGAAGCAGGGTTGAAACTAAACGTTACAGTGCTGCAACCCTCTAGTTTGACACCTCTGCAATTAATACTAATAGTAGATTGTTGAGGCTTTCTGTCACCCCACTTTTTGAGTCTAGTCTTAAAAATGACGTGATATATGCATATAATATATATGGTAAGGCCAGGCTTAGGGCTGCACAATATATCATTGCAGCATCGTTATCATAATGTGATTATTCACAATAGTCACATGGCGAGTATGCAATGTTGAGTCTGAGACTGTATGAGGCTTATCAAAGCATTCAGGCATAAGAAATTGTAACTTTGAAAAATTAATAACGATTAATTTTATTGAATTTTTTATAAACAAAGGCTATGCAGTATTATTTTACATTTGATTATTCAATTACTGTATACCTGAATACAGTTTGACTCGGAAAACAATAAAAAGCTGTTTGTTTAATGTATATTTTTTATACTGAATTTCTCTATACTTGTAAATTATACTTGTTTATTATATTTTATGCACTCCTTTACAGAATCGTTTCAATCAATCTAAAATGATAAATTCTTTCCAAATAGTAATTCAAGTCATTTAGTGAGATTGTATTCACTTCGCAATATATATCACAGAATAAAAAATATCGCAACTTTTTTTTTTTTTTTTGCTCTAGCTTAGACCTTTTTTTTCAAATTAAACATGGACTTAAAAATGACAGTGGCAGTCTTTTGCCATTTGCCTAAGTTTTAAGCTAATTTAGTTTAAATTTTCTTCATCATTTAATGGACAGTTACTCTATGTGTGAGAAGTTAATGGCAGCTTTGGACATTCATAAATCAGAAATGCTTCTAAGTAGCTTGTTTATGTTTTTATGATGTAGCCATATAGTGTGTTGTACCAAACAAACCAAAAAAATAATATGGCTTTTTTTTTTAGGAATTTGGAATGGCCTGGGTGAGTATGAGAATTCTAGGCCTGAAATTGTGTCCCAGTTCTGCCCTGGTCCAGCCTGTGACTTAATTAAGATGTTTCACAGTCTTTGTATTGGATCAAATTCAAAACAGATGGCCAGCTTGCTCTCAATTCAGGTAAAATATCATTCGCTTTCTTTGACAATGAAAATTCAACAGCGGAGGAACAGTATGCCACTGCTGAAAAACTGTGCAGGAAACAGTCATTCGTTTCTTTTAGGAATTTTTAGAGACATCAGTGGCAAATTTGATACCTAAATGAAACATGACTGAAAACACCATTAAATCAAATGAGCTATAAAAGAAACCTCTGAGCGGTAACTTCCATGTACACCTGGGAAGCAGACTCGTTTATCTTGTATCTCTCGAATCTTGCCTTTTAAAAGACACAGACAGTCAAAAATAGTTATTTCAAATGTTACTTTATCATCTTTGAGTTCACTGTCATTTAGTTGCTGTCTTCAGTGACGTGAAAGATAACTCTACCTAGTCATTTCCCTCTACTTTCCTATTTTCCCCTCTTAAGTGCACCGAAGTAAGCATCATGTCCACAGAAGGAGTCTCCAGGGGTGAAAGCATTTGTCAAGACTGCAGCAAACAATCTCTATTTTTTTCTCTTACTGATACCTGCACTCTTCCTAGCAGAATAATAGAATTTAGAGCAGCGACATGCCATCACACAATATTACACCTTGTCATGCGTGCTTCATGAGAAATGCTTTCATCCTGGCGAAATTATTTTCAAATTCAAATCAATGTAAAAATGGAAAACAATGACAGTTTCAACCTCTACATTTCATGCATTCATGCTGACATGATATTATGATAGAACTGCTACTGACTATGCAGTGCAATTCACTGGCAATCCTGTTCATTAATAGCAATGAAAATGGCACGCTGTTTCTATCAGAAGTCATTTTTGTGTTTGGCAGAAGATTTTTTTTTTCCCTTCAGTGTTGGGGCTTGATATACTTCAAGTGAAATTGAAGAATGAACAGGTGTGATGTACTGTCATTTCAGATAAATTAGGCACAAATTAGGTTTGTTTTGGGAATTAAAAACCTTCCAGTAAAGTAGGGCTGGAAGTCCATTTTAAAAAGAATCGATACAAAAACGTTGATTATTGAGAGTCACTTCCAAAGTCTGGACAGGAACATTACTGGTTTAAAATTATTTAAGAGCCACAATATTTCAGTGAATTTAAGACTTTTTAAGACCTTCAATTTCACTTGAAGTATATCAAGCCCCAACACTGAAGGGAAAAAAATAAATCATCTGCCAAACACAAAAATGACTTGATAGAAACAGCATGCCTTTTTCATTGCTATTAATAAACAGGATTGCCAGTAAATTGCACTGCATAGTCAGTAAAGCTACTGAATTGGACCAACACCCAATCACCAATAATCCATCTCAAAACTTTTATTTTTATATTTAATTTTTTATTGCAAAGAGATACAATTCACAACAGCTGTTAGAATTTCTTACAGCAAATTCTCCAAAATAAATTCCCTAATCATAGAAAGAAAACTAAAGCAACACATCCCGTTAACACAAAAACTATTTACAGAAGTAACCGGGCCACTAGAAAAAAATCTTTAATGTCTAGTCCTGTATTAGTCAAAAATTTTATTCATAATGTTCCTAAAGTTTCCAGTACTGGGTTGCAGCTGGAAGGGCATTCGCTGTGTAAAACATATGCTGGATAAGTTGGCGGGTCATTCTGTTGTGGTGACCCCTGATATATAAAGGGACTAAGCCGAAAGAAAATAATGAATAAATGGTCTAAATTTGCTAATTTAAATTTGATTTGAAGAAGCCTGCAGAAACCCTGATAAATATAACTTTAAATTTTTTTCTGCATGATTGCATAAAAGGCAAACGCATAAAGTGAACAACTGTTATTATTTTACCTTAACTTCAGAAAAGTTTGAAATGGTCTCTGATCATTTTAAATGAACACTTTGTGTTTTCTATGGCCAACTTTCTTTGAATAAAATCAATTACCAAAAAATAATGTATAAAAAAGCAACCAAGTCACTTAACTAGGCATAAGTCGGTAAAAGATTCTGATAACCTTGGATAAAATTATCATGGTTTTATGGTTTCACGGTATTGGGATTAATACCCTAAAATAGGTTATGTGTAAAAAAACTACTTTTTCTCCATTGAACACAATATTTTTTATTTTTAAGAAACATTTCAAATATTTTGGCTTTTTATTTTGAACATGACAGGCTAAACAGTTTAAATAAATCCCTGACTATCATGAGTTTCAAAAACACAGATTTCATAACAGCTTGAAGAGGCATCTTTGGATATCTCTCTTTTCTTTGGATATAAAGTAAAGCCACTGCACTGTTCAGGTCTATAGCATGCTTGTATGTTGGTGTATAAGGGTTTGGGTGTATATATATATATTTTAGACAATTCTTTAATCGTAGGCTAACCAGTAGTTTTTTATTTTGGGGGGTGTTTTTGCTGTTGATACTGTTACCCTATAAAAAACTTAATGAAATAGTTGTAAAAAACACATTTAATAAAACTAAATTTACATATACTTTAGGAACGCTATGAGAAAAAAATGCTGTTTCAAAACCTTGACTTTTCCAAATGGAGGTAAACCTTAAAACCGGTTTTCGTCCCATACCTACACTAAACATTAAGTAAAATTAAAATAGCAGTAAAATAATAAAGAAAGTGACAAGCGGAAGCAGGTGAAGTGTTTCAACCAGTGGAAAAAAAACATCATTTATTGGCTTAAAGTTATCTGATTTTGTTATCTAAAGTTGACTGATTATGATAATATAAAAAATTCCATTTATTGGCCAATATTGATATGGCCGCCGATATATTGTGTATCACTATGTAGATGGTGTTAAAAAATTTATCTCATTTTAATTTTAAATAAAATACAATTAAATAACAAATTTGACTGACAGAAAAACTTATTTCAGTGTTGTAATGTTACGGATATTTCAGTGAACAGTTCGCTGTTTACATGGGTCAGGGTCTGATTAAATAAATAAACTCTGAACAGTGTCATATGAAGTATTATAACTGAAGTGTATACTAATAGAACTTTCACAAGTTCACACTCACAGATGTTTGACTGAATAGAATATGCATATTTTATTTGGTGTTCTGTCTGGGGAGATGGCTTTGAGCTCAGAAAAACACTCTAACTCGTGTTATTTCCCTTATCAGGATAGAGAGAGATAGGGTCTGAGCGCAGTGTCTAGCCTGGCACAAGAGTGCTCCCCTCTCAATTTTAAGTAGGTATCGGTTTTAATAGTGTGGAGTTGGGGTGGTGAAGGGATGCTGAAGTCAAGAGAAAATGCGTTTGACTGTTTATAGGGGTTTGGTCTTGAACTGATTGGATAACAGAATTATTGTCAATGATGAATTAGCCTTGTCAAAAACTGATCGTGTTTCTCCGAAATTTGTTTATAAAACATCACTAAAATATATAAATGAGGGCAGAGTTTGTGGATGCAAACATTTACATTGCTATTATTATTTTTTTAGCTGCTGTAATTGTAGTTGTTGAGAGTAAATGTGAGGGACTTGTTTACATATTAATTATTTTCTGCAAAACACTGTTCTCATCTGCATGTTTACTAGCAACATACCTCTACTCATGTACTTTCAATGTGTTGGTACTTCTAACTACTTTTTACCACAAAAAAAAAAAAGAACTTTGCCGCGAGTATATCAGGGCCTTAATATACATGCACACAGTTTATGTTACAGCTAGGTTCAGGTTAGATGATTTTTAATGTTTCCAGATGACAAGCTTCATTAGCTCCCTGCTCTGGGCCAAGCAAATGCATATTAGACTATGGAAGAAAAATATTGCAGTGCTTTTAAAAAGCACCTTGGGGGTTTAATGTCTCATAAGTGCATGCAAAACATGAGCTTTTCATAACTCCCTCTGTTCATTCACTGGTCCACATTTTGATCGAATATGTGCATAAACTTACTTATTCACTTTGCTATTCATTTATGCATGCTCAAGGAACGTGGTGACATTATTTTACACTCATCAAAACAGTTCTCATACTGTTGTAGCCAGGGAAATACAAGTGTCACAAAGATGTATGATCCTGTGTGAAATTAATATTCTGCAAACGTGCTTGGCTTGCTGTAAAAAAAAACATCACGCAACGTGCTTTGTGTGGGTTGAGTGTACATGTGTGTTCTGAATGTAATAGGACAATCAGTGCGGCATAGAAATACAAAGGAAGTAGGAGTGAGAGAAGAGGTCATTGTACTTTTATCTGCTCCTCCTTCACGCGTTGATTTTCCATGGAACGGTCCTTTTCCTGCTGTTTCCAATAGTGTGCAACAGTAAGCTTCTGGAATTAAAAATCTTTTTCGTTTTCCCCAGAGAGTTATGGATTTTAGAGCTAACATATATAAACTTTGGAAGACCGATCTATCTTGAGCTTTGAGGTATATGCCTGCTTCAGTGTGAAGTAGCTGCATTAAAAAAAAAAAGAAAAAAAAAAACAATCACACAAGCCCAGGAGCAAGATTCACCATTCAGAGAAGTCAGGGAAAATAATGGAAAAAAAAAACAAGAGTTAATCAGAGCCCTGTGTTGATGTTGTTAGTCTTCCACACAACAAAAGTAAATAGTTGTATAATTACTATAATGAATATATATATATATATATATAT